>APFE031330848.1:66966-89936 GCA_000404065.3 Pinus taeda | reverse complement strand
AATTTTTGTTTTCTTATGTATCTTTCAGATATATATTTTTGTAGGGTCCATGTTGATGCTTGTCTAGCAACCCGATCCCATTATGTGCAATTTGATAGTTGATTTAAAATTTTTCGTTATAATGAATGGAGTCTGCCCTATAATGTGTTAATTTCATGGTTGGTCTTTAAATTTTCATTACAATTGGTTGAGCTCACCTACACTGCGTGTCAATTCGATAGTTGATTTTAAATTTTTTTTTTTTTGCAATGTATCAAGTTGTCTTAAGCTAAAATTTCAAAATCGCTATACATTTAGTATTTTAAAAAAATTACTCTTGGTATAATAACTCTTTCATTCAGGTGTTCATGTTTAAAGTTTTTTTAGTCATAAAATTTATCCATAATGTCATGTTTGAAATATTTTGAAAATTTTCGATTGTTTTGTAGTGATAATCTTTGGTTTTAATTCCATGGTTGAAAAATTGTCAAGATTTTAATGTTTTTCTAAGTCGTGATATTTTATCTTTAATGTTATCACTGAAAACAATTATAAATATTTTTTCTTAGCACCATGCTTGAAAATTGTTGGAATTTTAAGGTTTTTCAAATAAGTGATATTTTAAATTTATTGTCATGCTTAAAAATTGTTGGAATTTTAAGGGTTTTCAAATACATGATATTTTATCATTAATGTCATGCTTGAAAATCATTGGAAATTTAAAGTTTTTCAGAGTCACGGTATTTTGTTTTTAACGTCATTACTAAAAAGTGTTGAAAATGTACCCTGAAAAAAATGTTATTGTGGCATCAACACTTTTCGATTTCAAGGTGTTTTTTGCACCAAACAAAATGGCTTTTATTGAGGTAATAGTTCCCGTTTGATCGGTAACTATGTTATAGAGCTTTCTGGTTGCTTACTGAGAGTATCCATTTTTTTGTTGTAAGGTAAAATGAAACCAAATAAAGATATCTATGCTTTACTATGCCCTTTGAATAACTTCAAATTGATTTTTCAAACAAAACTTACGCAAATTAAAAAAAAAAATACACACATTTTTGCTTTTTTTTTGGAGCTTGATATTTAAACTATTGTATGTCTATAATTTTGGCTCCCCAAGGTCTAAACTTTCATCTTATGGTACTTTTGTAAGTCTTTTTCCAACTCCACAAATCATAGCAAAATTGGATTCTTTAGGCTAAAGTTATGCCCAATCTCCCACGATGCCCTGATTATGCATTGGTTTATTTGAGCAAACTTGTATGGAATGTCATATGTCACTATTTCAACCTTTGATTCTAAAAATGATACTTAACAAATGATAGTCCATGCACTTTCAGTAACCTTTTACGAAATTCAAATTCGATGTTTGTAGAGGAATTTATGGTGATTTTCCCTAGGTCACCTATTTGAGATTGAATTATGAAGCACGTAAAATCTCTAACTTCTTCAGACCATATCTAAAAAATATAGCAAAAAAAGATCTGAAATTTTTACATAAAGTTCCCCAACATTTCGACTCCAAGTGATCAAAATTTAAATTTTTGAAGCTTTATATAAAATAATTTATAGCAAAAACTCCAAGATGACTTGTTTGAAGTAGCGAAATCTTAGAATCCAAAGCTCTGATACCAAATGTTATGCAACTAGATCAAAAAATAGAAGAAAATATATATCAATGACTTGAAAATTAGCCTCTTTGAGGGGTCAACCTCCTTTATATCACCTAAATGAACAATTCTTGGATGATGCAAATGTCAAGATCTCCTTGGTATATATAGGAGTCTAAGGGGTCATAATATAATCAAAGCCTACATAACAATAATCATGTAAGGGCACAATAATAACAATATTGGGCTTCTATGAGGCACAACAATAATCATATGGGGGATACATGAGCACACCAACAACAATAAGGGGTTACACTAACAATAACAATAAGGGGTTTATATTAGTATTATAGGGACCTACCAATAACTTAAAAAATTGGGCTGAGAATAAAATCCCAAATATATTGTAGCCCTTTAACATATCTTGAAACTTAACTAAATCCTATTTGAACAAGATGAAACATATTTGAGGATAGAATAGACAAAAACTAACATATATCCATCTTAACTTGGAATGCAAAAAAATTGTTGAAGACCTAAGGAATTAAGTGTTCTTCATGTTTAAACCATTAGACATTTTTTCTTTGCAATTCTTTATATATGTATTTATGTGTGTGTGGCTAAAATTGATATAAAAATATTTTACTCAAGGATATATATAATTACCTGTTGTGGTGAAAACACAACCCCCCATTAATGACTTGCTCAACTCAAATAATGGGGACCCTTTATATAAAATTTTTGGCTAAACACTTTTTTGGATTTTTATTTAGTCAATTGCCCTACGCTTTTGTTAATTTTTTGTTTTCTTTGGATTCTTGTTTTGATTGTTTTGTTAAAATCAATTTTTTATAAGCTTCCCATTGACGCTTATTTCGTTTCATTTGGTCAATTGGTTTGAAAATGATACTCCTTTGAAGTCTCATCATTTATGTAGTCTGGGTTAAAAATGCATAAAATGTACAATATTACATTTTGTAAATAAATTAGTTCAATAATGCATTCATTTTAAATATTAACTCGTAGTGAGTTTTTACTGAGTTTTTTCCATTTTTAGTTATGCAGCCAAATCATGAAGCATCGGAATTTTAGTAATTTATTCCAATTTTCAAAATAGATCACTAATCTCGAAAGCCCAACATCCAAGTGGTTGTAGTTTAGAAACTAAAATTCATAAAATAAAACCAAAATTTAAATTGATATTAATGTTAAATGTTAAATTAATTAATATATAATTAATTTAATTAAAATAAATTTAATACATAAAAAAATGAATATAATAAAAATTCTTCCGATTGCATCGGAGATTTTAAATCGCATCGGGAGCTTTGATCTCATCGGAGGTTTCATATGTGACAAGTTTAATGAACCCCGACACCTCCCCCTCCCGATGCCGAACACCGATTAAACAAAAGTTTTATTACATAACATCGGAGATTGTTTATCGCATCGGGACTTTTTGAATGAGCACATTTCTTACACTCGATAGCCCTCCCGACCCCGATCTGCCGATTGCGAAAAGGGCATGATACATTAACTTGTTTTGGGTTTAGTATAGTTTAATAAATTTACTCATACGCATGAGTAATATGGAATGGTAGTTATAAAATAGTTACGGAATGAATAAAGGTAGTATAAGTTAGTTTGTTTTTTAAATTTTTATTTCTATTTTAAAATTTAATATTTAAATAATAAATTTTAAATTACTTAATTTAATTAAATTAAAATTTAAATATTATTTATATTAATTAGTTTATAAATAGCTAATATTTTAGTTAATTAGATTAATTAATACATAGTTTATTAATTAATTAATTTAGTTCATAATTAATAATTAATTAGAATTCTAATTTAGAATTAGATTTTTAATTAAAATTCTGATTTTTAGCCCAACAATAGAATTTCCAAGATTTATGCCAGATTTGATCCATCAACTTTGGAGGCTCATAGATTGAGTTATACTTGGCCAAATGAGACCCAAGATGGCTCATTGGAAAGATAAAATCAAGGAGAACATTTAAGAGGAGGTTTCACTAATAGATTTAGTCATTTATTTGGTCAAAAATCATGCAGAAGATCAAGCTCCGAATCTTGAAAACAAAATCAATTTTCTGCATTTTCATTTGTTCAAGCCTCTTCTAAATGTAGATCTATTTGTCGATAATATCCCTGGCCAATCAAACCATCCTAGGCATCAATAGAGAGCTTATATTTTATTTTCAATTATTTATTTAAAATAGAATTTGATTGGATTTGATTTAAATGCCAGCAATGCCATTTTGATTTTATTGTTTCATTTTAATTTATTTTGATTTCTTCTTGCAAGAAAACAGTAGAAGAGACATGGAGAAAAGGATTTCAATCAATGAGAATGCTCCAGCAATTAAAGATTGGAATTTTGAACAAATAAAATTGGATTTGGCAGATTTCTCTTCATCAAACTCTCCTCTCCAAAATTCCTTTGCAAATAGTATAGATAATAGATTGCAGAATGTAATAAAGGGGCTGCTCTTCTCTGCAATTTTAGACTTCTAAAAAGCACTACTGTAATAGGAATTTAGAGTTGTAGGAGGGAGGAGAGAAAATCCCAAATCTGGGGATTATTGAGGATTTTTCCATTGTATCTTGAATCATTTATGAGGGGCAGAGTTTGCACTATTGTGGCTCTAGTTTTGAAGGCAGAAGTTCAAGCAATGTAAATGACTGTTGGAGATTAAGGTCAGAGAAATGGATGCAATAAATTGGTATTTTTAATACTACTGTTTCAAATATCAGTTTCATTTTTATGGTAACAAGAATGTCTCATTTTATTCATGTTTGTGCACTCTTGTCAATATGGGTAATTTGTCTCAATGTTGTTATTATGTATCTCTATTCTCATGGATTAAATTCTGATTTCTGAATAACTACTTGCTCAGAAATCTATCTTATAAAACTGATTTATTAAATAGTAATGTGTTATGAACTATTTCGGCATATTGTTGTTTAATTATTGGATTTATTGATTTGATAATCAATATAATTTTTGTGAACTACTTCCTGGAATGTTGTTGGTTTATTATTTCAGTTAAAAGGTCTTAATAGGATTTGTTTTGATATCCATAATATCAGTTAATTGAACTACTTCATTAACTTGATATTTATTATAAGCAAGACATGTTTAAATCCCAATATTTTAATTATCTTGCTCTTAGTTGGGTTATATCTATATCTGCCTAATTAAGATAGGATTTAGATTAGTTTCTTTTGCTTGCATTATAGAATAAACTTGCATGTAGAGTAATTTCTACATTCTTTTAAGTCCTCTTTTCGAAGAGGCAAAATTTTAGTTGTGGCTTGGCTGAACCCAAATCAGCTTAAGGGTCATTCTCTTACCTGATCAGCAAGAAGAAGTGATCTGATATCCCTGTCTATTGGTAGTTAAAGATACATCATAAACCAATAGCGATAGGGAAAAGGTAACTGGACCTAGTTAAACCAGTCAGAGCCACCACACCAAACGGAAAAGGAGCTGCTTTAAGGTCCGGACCGAGTAGTTATCCCCCATTGTTGTTGCAGCGATTTTCGAGGCATCAACATTACCTCATACTAAAATGTTGAAAGCACTTACAAATAGAGAGAGTGATTTTATCTTGTGATTGGAAAGATCAAATCCCTCTAGGTCCAAATCATTTTCTCAACATTTTTCAATATATATATATATATATATATAATATATATATATATATAGATAGATATTCACATGGAGGTACTTCATACATGATAATTCTGTTGTGTCAAAAAATATTTACACTAGTTCTTTATATACATGTCAAGTGTAAAATTGTCATTCAACATTGAAAAATTACACATCTCTCTCATGCACATGATACTTTAACCATAATAGTTTCGTCTCTTTTCTTTTCAATTACTTTATGTATATATGTGTGTATAAAGTTGATATTAAATTTTTTTATCCAAAGCTACACATCTTTTATATATAAAGAACTTTAGAGAGTAAGAAAATTTTATTTTTTCAAATATTTTATATATATAGTTGATATGAAAATATCTTACTTAAGTGGACATTGAAATATTTTATTGATGGTTAATATTAAAATATTTTTGTTATTAACATTTTTTTTTAATAATATGGGTCATCTTGGAGTGTAAAAAAGCTCTCAAAATGATAAATCTATCATAAATTTGAGTGTGATAAAATTTATGTTGGGCACAAAAGGAATTATACATCAAATCCATGTTAAGCACTAAAGGAATTACACATCTCCCTCATGTGTGTGTGTGTCAAATCCATGTTGAACATGAAAGAAATGACTCATCTCCCTACTGCATATTGTGTTTTATTTAAAAGAACTACATTTTCATTTCAATTGCTTTTTATATATGTGTGTGGGAACTATGTCAATATAAAGTTGATGTTGAAATAATTTACTAAAAGATGTAAAAATATTTATGGAAGGAGAAAGAAAATTTGTATTTTAAATTATTTTTTATATCGATAAATTTTATATAAAAATATCCTATTTTAGGTGGACATTGAAATATTTTTGTTATTAAGAATTATTTTAAATATTACATGTCAACTCTGTATTATGCACCAAAGGAATTACACATCTCCCTCATATTCGAGTGTCAAAAAATGCACTGTAAATCCATCTTAACAATCTATCATGGGCACATAGAGATAAAATCCCTTCAGGTGTAAACATATTCTTAGGACATTTTAATGGGAAAAAAATTCATCTTGATGGATTTTTCCCATAAATCCAAAATTAAAATGGATTTACATTGTTCCTTTCTATGTGTGTGTGTGTGTGAGAGAGAGAGAGAGAGAGAAAGAGACGTCTTTGTGTGTGCATGTGGATGTGTCAAATCCATGTTGAGAAGGAATTACACATATCTCACATATGAATCATGTTTTAGCCAATGTTATCAAAAGTGGAAAGGTGACCAAACCTTAAAACCCTCTAAATTGGGAATCGGTCAGAACTAGACCATAACTGGTCAAAAAACTAGACCAAAAAATTGGTCCACCAAAAACACATCAAAGATCCAAAGTTTAAAGAAAAACATATATATTCATGTGCATCCATATGAATCCAAATCATTTATGCACAAATAAGCAAAAGTTCTCATTTATATATCATGTAAGGGTGCACATGACCAAAGTAGCATAGAGTGTAATTTGTCTTCAAATTGAAAATACATCAACAAGCAGGTTGTAGATGGCCTCTAAAATCCCAAAAAAACCATTCTACAAAAAATTCCTACATATCATTAAAATAGTCGTTTATATTTGGATTTTTCGTCATCAATATCACCCTCTAAGCATTAAAATAACATAGAAAAACATAGCATGTCGACTCAAGATTTTGTTTGAGTGATGGGTACATTTTTAGTAGGGTTGTGATAGAGGAGTTTGACAAATAATGCCACTAACATCATGATACATAGAGGGTTTGGTGATTTTGATTAAATACTAGTTCCATACCCTCATACATGACCAAATCTAATGGAAACATTTCAATCCCCCAATCTTGAAATCCTAAAGAAAATTGTTAAGTCTATTGGATTTTGAGTGAGATATAAAATTCTACTTTCTCCATATGAAATCCAATGAGGTCAGAACCACTCTCAATCATCCTAAGTAATTTCATGGTAATATTAAAAATGTAAGTAAAAATATGAAAATGAAATACGAAGGGGAATGTAACAGCCTCCGGTTAACTTTCCATGTAATAAATGGGCATTATAAAAGGCAAAAACCAAACCAAGGCCTTGGGACACATATTCCAAGTTGAATGAAGGGACAAACACTAAAGTGACCATCACTTATGGTTATTATTGGCTATGGAAATTGGCACTGGAATTGGAAAAGGCAAAAGGCAATAAATGGAAATTTAATATAACAAACATGGAAAATTTTAGGGGCTAATATTCATAGGTGGGCTAATTTTCTATGTTTTTTTCCAAAAAAAAGATTCTCCATTTTCCATTTTTCCTGAAAATGATTCGCCCAAATTTTATATCATAAAATTATTTTACCTTAAATATTGCCAATCTTTTATAGAGCTTATATAAAATCATTAGAAATTCAAATATTTTTACAAACATATCGCTAAACATTTTATAGTTTGCATGTTAGGGACGAGTAACACTCGCCAAGGTTTCTAAACTTTAAGATAGATTTCCATCCTTAAAATTTTCCTTGATAAGAAATAAAGGAAAATATGAGAAAAGGAAGATGAAGAGACAAGAATATACATGCAAGGGAAAAAGAAGGAAATTGAAGGAAAAAAGGGAAAAGGAAAGAAAAGGAGAGGGAGAACATTCTATGCCTCTCTTAGTCACTCTTGATCATTTTTTGTTACTCTTGGACATTCTAGCATTCACTTAGACATTGAAGTATTATCGCTTGGACTTAAAGAGAGAGAGAACTTGGACACAAGCAAGTAAGAAGCAAGCAAGCAAGTAATGGAATTCGTGGGCAGTGAAGAAGAAGGTTGGAAAAGCAGCCACAATAGGAGGACATTTTAGATAACAGGTTGCATGTGTGATTTCCTTGGTGTGATTTGAATGCATGGTACATGCATTTGGTTATTTGGTTACTTTGTTGTCACTGGCATGGGATTTCCCTGGATTCATAGTGGTTACAACCTTTCTTTTTCCATTTCCTAGATAGCCATGATGTTGTGGTTTCCTTGTTTTGGTTAAGATTTGGATGGTCAGTAGACTTTGAATCCTAGTTGAGGTGGTCTCAGAAATATTCCCAAGGGTCGAAGGTGGAGATGGTTTTCTCCTGGAACTCTTAATAGGTGGGTGGAGACAGGAAAATTACTCTAGGTACGGTGAAGAAAGTTGGAGGAATCCAAGCTTGTTTTGGTGTTAGTGATTTCTGGACCGGTTAAGGTGAAATCACTGTGGCTGAGGGTAGAGGTGGTTTAGCCTCTGGATTCTCTGTTTGGTTATGTTGTGGTTTATCCCATGAGATCCCACATCCATGCTTGGAATATGGTGTGGGGGTGATTGGATGAAAGAAAGAATTGGTTCATCCCAATCTATGATCGGGTGGTACATGGAAGTCCCTAACTTGGTTGGCAGTATGCATATTTTATTATGTGTTATTCTTTGATGATGATCAATGAGCACAAGTTTTGGTTTAATGTGTGATTCTATCATTGGTTTGTCATGGCCTCATTCTAGTTCAATTTTGGTTACATGCATGGTATAATCCTCATTATATGATGTGCTCTTATTATGGGTCTATTCTATGGTTTAATAGGCTCTTGGTTATTTTTTATGAATGCATGAGCTAATATGTGTTTGTTTCCATTAGTATGAGAGGGAAGCAAGCTTTATTTATGAATTTCTAATGAAACTAATGAAAACAATGAACAAATTATGCATCCTTGACTTATAGGTACCACGGTCATAAAATGTTTGTAAAAATGAATAACATGTGCAGGGCAAGTTAGACCCCATTTCCGTAACTCCATCTTGTAAGTTGGGTTATTCATAGTAACTCTCAACTCATGTTTACCCCAGTAAGTATTTTAAAGTGGGTAAATGTGGGGTGGGGTGTTACATAGTGGTATCAGAGCTTCCAAATTCAAACACTTGCACTGGATGGGCTCTATCATAGATGAAATGAAGAGAAAAGGTTTTGCATTAGACATTTGGAGATTAGAATTTGTATCTTTATTTTATTTATGAATGATTGTTTGTTGGGTGCAAGAGATTATTGTTTGTTGAATTTTGCTAGTAATTATTTAAAATACATGATTATTTGTTATATATTTTCTCCCGTGGAGTTTCAGAAGATGAAAAATTGTTCACAATGAGGGTAAATCCCATTGATAATGTGGCTAAAATTTTAGATATTGGTTCACAATATTCTAGGAATCATGACCTAAGGAAGATGACCTTCCTGAATGCATCTTTAAAAAGTCATGTTGGAATTTAAGTCATAACTTATCTTATATTAGGTTCTAGAAGTTGAAAACGTGTCCACCTTTAGGGGAAATCCCACTAATCATGTGGTAAAAATTTCAGATATTTGGTCACAATATTTTAGGAGATATGAGCATAGGAAATCGAGCCTTCTAAATACTCGTAAAACAAGGCATCAAACATGTCATGTTGGAATTTCTATTATAACTTTTCTTATGGGCAGTCTCAGGAGCTAGAAATTTTTCATCAATGGGGGTAAATCCCACCGATTTTGTGGTAAAAAATTTAGACATTGGGTCACTATATTTTAGGAGATGTTACAAGTGGAATTCAAGCTTCCTAAATGCTCCTAGAATTATTAACCAAATAGGATTATGTCGATAAGTTTGTTGTAACTCTTCATATATGAGGTTCCAAAAGTTGAAAATTGAACTGTAGTGATGGAAACTCCCACTAATATTATGATTCAGTTTCCATAACTTGTATTACTACATTTTAGGAGATATGCGTTGATTCATTCGCTATATTAGTTTGCATGCAAAGCGTTTGATGAAATGCTTAAATGGTTCAATGATTCATTACATACAAATTGTTTGATAAGATGCCCCAATGAGTATGTTGTTTATGGTTGGGGATAGTATCTTTGTGTAATAAATATTGTTGTAGCTTATATATGTTTATTTATATGCAAAGAGTTTGTTTATTAGTTTGTGTGTAAAGTGTTTGAAGAAATGCTTAAATGAAAATCTAATAATATAGTGGTTGTTTGAAGAAAATGTAATAGTATGGTAATTGTTTGAAGAAAATGTTGTTTTTTGGATGGGATAGTATTGTTGTAGTTGAACTACGCCTATTTTCATGTAAAGAATTTGAAGAGTTGCATGCAAGGAATTTGAAAAGTTGCATGTAAAGGAAAAGTGGCATGATTATGTGACATGTTTGCAAGTGGAATAAGTACAATGTTTCTGATTTGATCTCATACAAAATGTATGAGAAATAAAAATATTTTTTTTGCATGTGTGGTTAAATTTAGTAGTGCTTTGGAGACCCCATTTCCATAATTGGACATTGGAGATCGAGTCCGTATAGTAGTTTCCTCCTTTTACCTTACTGTCGACCATGGATAGTAAGGAGGTATGTTTGAATTTTTGATTAAGTGCATGATATGAGTATATGCCTATAAGATTGCATGAAGGAATTATCTTGTTTTAAGATAGTTGTACTAACACAGTATGTGTTGAGACAAATAATATGTGCTTGAGTGCAAGTGGGTGCTAGCTGTAGCACTATCACTAATGACTATGAGTTGATTGCATACTATGACATGGCTGTTAGTATTGGTTAAGGTTGATTTAAAATTAATAGACACAATGTCTTGATATTTGGAACATGTGACTGATATATGTGAACAGTTGTAGGGCAACATGCTTGGTATTAGCATGGCAAAGTAGCAACTGATTTGTTTATATAACTAATAGTTGGGTGAATGTGATAGAACATAATAAGATTCAATTGCATCAAGGTAAAAAGGTAAAAGAAAGGAATTGGATGAGAATTCTGTTGGCTACGTTTGGAAACCACAATTCCAAACGAATGAGTGTTTTGCATGAATACAGGAAGTTTTCTTAACCTTGATTTTGTCTGACATTGTGTGGACATGTGCTATATTCATAAAAATGGTATTTGACAGGTGGTTATCTTAAAGTTGATATTTGAGATAAGAGGATGATTTCTAATATTTTAAAGGCATGAATAAATGCATTAGCTAATGTTGCATGATGCAGGGAATCACATGGCAAAAAGAGACTGCCATAAAATATTGAAGAAGGTTCAAGCTGAGATTTTATTTATGAACCCTTGGAAGCACTGGAAAATCACGGGGATTAAGTTATGGTGTCTATTGATTTTTTTTTCTTTTCTTTTCATGTTTCATGAATTATTTTTGCTTGATTTATGATTTTGACTATGATTATTGCATGGCCATGCCACTTTGTATGTGGTGTTGTTTTGTGGTTTGGATTTTCATTTTTCTTCATTTTTTCTCTTGTTCTTGCCTTTTATGTTTCAAGGGTCTTGGGAATTGGTTGAGAGAAAGAGGAAAGCTAATGGATATACGGGAGAGATGAGTGGAACCCAACAATCAATGTAAGACTTGGATGAGGCTCAACACATGAATGAAGGGCAACCAAAGGCAAGAATATGATAGCCAGTTGGTTTGGTTGGGTCCTTAGAGATAAATGGACAATGGAAAGCCAACCATGAGAAAGGTAACCATAAAAGATAAAGTAAATGGACTTGAGGTAATAGATGATTTGCCTAAGTTGTGGGAAGTAACCAAGAAAGGTAAAGTAAATGGGCTTGAGGTTATAGATTCCTTAACTAAGTTATCAATGCTGTGCATGCTTTGCACAAATAAAGGCAGTTCTCTTGACCTTGACCTTATGAAAACTTATAAGTGTGTTGTGATCATGATATATATATATATATATAATTCCATTGTCTGACAAGGTCGTTAAGGGTCATTCTTGTGGAAGAATGATTATTTTATGTAGGTGAAAGACATGAAAATAATATTGTTTTTATGAGGAATCAAGTGGGAAACTAGCCATAGAAGATTTATGATGTTAATATCATGTGGATATGATTTTGATATTATTTTTTTATAATTATGCCTATGTTTACATTATGGATAGACAATGTTGAAGGATACATCAGTAGAATAAAAGCAGTGTGATATGTGGCATGTTGGGACAAGCATGAATAGTGGAAGGAACCACAAACTTGGGATTTGGGTTGTGGATGCACACAGTAAGGCATGGAAAAGACACTAGAGGTAAGGTTTCCTGGTAGAGATAGTGTGGTCTCTGGATGTGTAGTACTGCTATTGTGTACATGTTTTGTTGTGTACTTGTTGTACTGTGCCATGTGTATTGTGTATGTGTTGTGTCGTGACATGTGTATTCGTCATGTTGTATCATTTATATATGTAAATGTGTTGTGTTGTACATTCCGTGTATGTGTATGTGTTGGGACAGGAAGGCATAGCAAGAAATTGTTGAACATAAGAGAAGTGAAGTGGATTGGTTCTCAGGTTCCCTAGAGGCTGTGGGTTGCGATAGGATCTCTGGAGCCTTGTAACAACTTTGTTTCCCTGGAGACTGTGGGTTGAGATAGTAGTCCTTGAAGTAACCTGGGAAGAGACCAATCTTGAGTTGTTGATATTAAGGGTGGAGATGGTATAGTTTCTGGATTCCCTTGTTGTTGATATTAAGGGTGGAGATGGTATAGTCTCTGGATTCCCTTGTTGTTGATATTAAGGGTGAAGACGGTATAGTCTCTGAATTCTCGTGTTGCTATGGATAATTGATATTGCATATGGAAGAGAAGAGAAGAGAAGAGAATGCACTCAATGCTTGTTGAGTTTGGAAACCGATGCAATGTGTGTACGTGGTGAAAGAGAAGAGAAGGCACTGGGTGCTTCCCAGGTTTGGCAACCGATCTAGTGTTTACATAAAGGACAAAGAAAAAAGGCATAAGCAAAGAACAACTTGAAGATAAGTATCATTATTTTATTTCAGTTTTTTATTTTAAAATTATGCACATAATCTAGGATTCTGAATTATGATGGTTGAGTTTTGAGCTAACTAGATGTGATATTTTTATATATTATGATTTGATCAAGGAGCTAATTTGAATTATTTTGACTGGAATCAAACATAATTTGAAGTATCACCTTATTAATGAGCTAGAAATCAAGTATTATTTGAATTTATTACAATTCTATTTGAGTATAATGGAATTTATGTGCTTGGTACACGAAAGTATGGAAAATGCCCAGTTTGGGTCGTCGGAATTAACTGCAAGAGAGTTATCAACAACAACAAAACGAATTGGAACATGCAATAGTATGATGATAAAGAATTCAAGAGAAGGGCCATTATGGGACACTGGTACCTAATACTGTCCATTGATTTCCATAAACATGCTATGAATCGTATGACGGTTTTGAGGTAGGGCATGCCTTGGTTTTTGGACCTTTCGATGGAAGGAAACTGTGCCAAGGGATGGATCACGCAAGAGACTAGAAAGTGGAGAAGGGGATGTCGGGGAACTTAGAAGGTGAGTGACTGCACGAAAGGGGGTGATTAGATTTCTCGAGGGACTGGGAAGAAGAGAAGGGAAGGCAGGGGAATAAATTTGTTTTGGTCAATAATATTATTGATTGGAATCATAAGCACATTGGGAGTGTGCCCAGAAACAATGAGCCAATAATCATTCATTGAGAGAACAAGTAGAGCAAGGATCACAATGTTGGACATTGGAGACAAACTTTGATCTTCACAATGGATTTTGGACTTCCTGGGAAGAAGGTGAATCCTTGGTACTACTTTTGAGGGTGGAGGTGTGAGCCTTTGGATTCCCTTGTTGCTGATGTAGGCATCATATTCTTTTAATTTCTGGCTAAACAAAATGTGCATATGCATATATGTGTATATTATTGTAAATACTGTATCGAGTTGTGTTTATAAAGCTCCATAAAAAGTATGTTTATTCGCTGATTGAAGAAAATGTGCATAAGTATATATATGTTTGTCATTATAAATATTGCACCGAGTTGGATTTATAAAGCTCCATAAAAAGTATGTTTTGTTGGTCATAAGTGTCATAGAACATTGAGGATGGTGTTCCCCCATGGGGGAGGGATTTGTAACAACCCCGGGTTAAATTTACATGTAATAAATGGGCATTATAAAAGGAAAAAATAAAACCAAGGTCTTGGGACATGTATTCCAAGTTGAATGAAGGGACAAACATTAAAGTGGGCATCATTTGTGGTTATCATTGGTTATGGAAATTGGCTTTGGCATTGGAAGCAATAAATGGAAATTTAATATAAGAATTAAAGGAAAATAGGAGAAAAGGAAGATGAAGAGACAATAACATGCATGTAAGGGAAAATGAATGAAATTGATGGAAAAAAGGGAAAAGGAAACAAAAGGAGAGGGAGAACATTTTATGCCTCTCTTAGTCACTCTTGACAATTTTTGGCTACTCTTGGAAATTCTAGCATTCACTTGGACATTGAAATATTCTCACTTGCACTTGTTGAGAGAGAGCACCTGGACACAAGAAAGTAAGAAGCAAGCAAACAAGCAAAGCAATTTGTGGGCAATGAAGAAGAAGGTTAGAAAAGCAACTACACCAAGAAGATATTGTAGGTAAAATGTTGAATTTGTGATTTCCTTAGTGATGTTTGAATGCATGGTACATGCATTTGGTTATTTGGTTACGTTGTTGTCATTCACATGGGATTGCCTGATTTGACAATGGTTACAACCTCGCCTTTGTCATTTCCTGGATAGCCATGATGTTGTGGGTTCCTTGTTTTGGTTAATCCTTGGATGACCAGTAGACTTTGGATCCTCATTTAGGTGGTCTCAAAAAAAATCCCAAGGGTTGAGGGTGGAGATGGTTTTCTCATGGAACTCCTGACAAGTGGGTGGAGATAGGAAAATTTCTCTGGGTATGGTGAATAAAGTCGAAGGCATCCAAGCTTATTTTGGTGATAGTGATTTCTGGATTGGTTGAGGTGAAGTCACTGTGGTTGAGGGTAGAAGTGGTTTAGCCTTTGGATTCCCTGTTTTTTTATCCCCTGAGATCCCACATTCATGCCCAATTTATGGTTGGGTGGTACGTGGAAGTCCCTGACTTGGTTGGTAGTATGCATATGTTATTATGTGTTATTATTTAATGATGATCTATGAGCATAAGTTCGGGTTTAATGTGTGATTTTATGACTAGTTTTTCATGGTCTCCTTATGGTTCAATGCTGGTTACATTCATGGTATAATTCTTATTATATGATGTGCTCTTGTTATGGGTCTATTCTATGGTTGATAGGCTCTTGGTTATTTTATATGAATGCATGAGCTAATATGTGTTTGTTGCATCTAGTATGAGAGCAAAACAAGCTTTATTAATGAAACTAATGAAAAAAATGAACAAATTAAGCATCCATGACTTATAAGTACCATGGTCACAATTTTTTTGTAAAAATGAATAACATGTGCAGGGAAAGTTAGACCCCATTTCCATAATTGCATCTTTGAAGTTAGTCATGCATATTAACTCTCAGCTCATTTTTACCCTGGTAAGTATGTTATAGTGGGTAAATGTGGGGTGGAGTGTTATAGGGAATGTCATTTTTACTTTAAGAATGTAACATTACCATGGATTGCATAACAATACCAGGGCCATAGACTTGAATATTAGGCTGCCCCACTTAAAAACTCTAGTTTTTTCTTTAAAAAATATGTTTCAAACATCTTTGACCAACTTATATTGAACAAGTTAGTTCGGTACAAAATCGGTTAGTTCAACATCGAACTTGGAATTTCTAATTCCTAACCTCGAACCGAACTAGTTTGGTCCCCAAACTGGTTGGACGAATCAGTTCCGGTCCAATTATGATAACACTGGTTTTAGCTATAAGAGATTTATTTCTTTTCAATTGCTTTGTGTGTATATGTGTGAACTCATTTATGCATGTATCTATGGTATGAATATGCATGTGAAATGTTTATAGAGTTGATATTGAAATATTTTACTCAAGATTAAGCACCTCACTCATACTTGAATTTAGAAAGTACTTATGGATATGATCCAAATATTTTCACTTCAATGATGCATACACAATTGCATTTTAGAGAGCATGTAACCATATGATGCATACACATAAAATAATTGGAATTCAAGAGCAGTCACGGGAAAAAAATAAGAAGGCATAAACAAGTTGATAACGAAGTTCACCTAGTGTGGGTTACGTCTTCGAGCTCTGCTCAATTTGGGGAGGCCTTTCTCATTAATCTTCAATCAAAATCAAATTTCCTACATTTACAAAATACACCTTATACCTCCACTCCCGGGGATGGTTTGAAAATGTACACCTCTACTAAAAATGGACTGCACCATTGAATTCCTAGTGGAAACTCATGAAAAATGACTGTAAACTCGACCCCTTTCTGCCTCAGTCAAAATCTGGGCCCCTAGAATCTCAAAGATTCCTTCTACGAGATGACTGAAATTTGGCTACTTAGATGAAGAAATTGATCACACCATCGTGTTCCTTGCAAAAAACTGAGAAAAATGAGTATAAAGTCGGCCTGGTTCTAAAACTGTCATTTTCAAGATTCAACAAAGATTATTTTCTACAGGTTGACTGAAATTCTTCTACTCATATGAGGAAACTAATTACACCATCAGAATCCTTGTGAAAAACTAAGAAAAATGAGTATAAAGTTGGCATACTTTTGTCATCTTCAAAAATTGGCCTCTATATTCCTGCATCATGGTTCCGCATTCAACATTTTGTCTCTGGAAAATATGTTGCTCAGATCAGAAAACAATCAGTACCATCAAACGCCTAGTGAAATTTTGAGTAATTTTAGTATAAACTTGATATAATTATGTCACTATGAAAATCTGGCCCCAAGGGAATCTTTTAGATTACTTGCATATTCCCTGCATCAGGGTTCCGCTCCTTGGTTTCCATGTCGACTCAAGGCTCCACTATTGTGTGCTCTCCTCTTTGTGGTTGAATAGAATTTTTTTTGGTTTATATAAAAAAATTTGGGCAATGCACCCAGTTGGTCGTCGTGGTTGGCAGAACTCAAATTAAAAATTTGTTGGGGGGGAGGCTGGGTTCAAAACCCATCACCCCCATTTTGGTTGTCATTTGTTTTTTATATGCCATACAGTTGGAATTTTGAAATGCGTGTGTGTGGTTGCCCATGGGGCGGGCTGGCTGGACCGGATGAGCTGGATTGATCCCGTCAGCCCCGTTATATCGTATATACGATGTTGTTTCATTTTGGTTGGTCATTTGGCCACAAT
Organism: Pinus taeda; assembly: GCA_000404065.3. Classification (NCBI taxonomy): domain Eukaryota; kingdom Viridiplantae; phylum Streptophyta; class Pinopsida; order Pinales; family Pinaceae; genus Pinus; species Pinus taeda. The sequence continues at coordinate 72,504 of APFE031330848.1, read as the reverse complement.
CAATATATAGATATATAACTTGAAACCGACTGGGGGTTAGGTGGGTCTACGGGGCCCGCTCTCCCTATTTTTTTAATAGATTTTTGTTTTTGCACAAATATGAAGCCCACCATCGAATTTTTAGGGGTCATTAGAAAAATTAAGTAGGTGACAATTTCGCCTGTTTTGGCTGCCAAAAATCGTCACTGCAAAGTGTTAATTTGTCACCTCATTAATTTCTACCAAATTTAGCAGCTCCGCCAGATTTAGCCGGGCTCCAAGTTTAGTTGCCACTCTTCTAACTTTAGCTAATGGGCTAAGTTGACCAAAATTTTGACTGACCATAAATTTCTCATACGATGTTGGATTGAGGTTATGTTTACATCGTTGGAAATCTTACAATGAGCTCTTCAACCTGACCCTAGTTTCATGGAAATCCAATAACTTTGATTTTTTAGCCTTTCCTGAGCCCTCTTTGATCACTGAGCATTTCTGGAGCCACTGGATCATGATAGAACAAGATTTTTTATTTTCCATTATTTTTATATAAAATAAATTAATATAAAATTAAGGTGGACATTGAATTATTTTATTGTTGGTTGACATTTAAATATTTGTGTTATTAATATTTTTTTTAAATGTTAGTGTCAATTCTATATTCAGGAGAAAATGAATTAATCTCTTTATCATACTAGACCAGAGAAAGTGTATCTTCATGAAACCAACATAAATTCATCTACATGCACTGAAATAAATCAAGTCCCTCAAGGTGAAAACATTTTTCTCAAGTTTTTTAATTCTAAAAAAGTTTTCTCCTCGAGGTTCTTTGCTTATGATAAATCCTAAGTTAAGATGGATTTACATTGATTTATATATATTATGCACTTAAAGAGGTCAAATACCTAGAGGTGCAAATATTTTCTCAAAAAATTTTAGTCTAAAATAATGTTTTCATCTTGAGGTTGTTAATGCATGATAAATCCAAAGTTAAGATGGATTTATACTAGTTTGTGTCTGTGTGTGTCAAATCCATGTTGAGCACAGAAAAAATTACACATTCCCCTCAGAAAAAAAAGAAAAAAATAAAAAAATCATAAGGAATTACACATTATGTTTTTGTGTGTATATGTGTGTTGTGCATGTATGCATATATATGCCTAGAGCTTGTGTACAAAGTTGATATTGAAATATTTTACTCAATATTACACACTTCCCTCATATTGAAATGTAGAAAGCACTCATGGATGGAGTGAGAAAATTTTCATTTTAAATTACTTGTTATATAGATAAAGTTGATATAAAAATAATTTACTTAGGGTGGACATTGAAACATTTTATTCATGGCCAACGTTGAAATATTTTTGTTATTAACATATTTTTTTGAAATGTTATATGTCAAATCTACATTAAGCACTTAAAGAATTACACCTCCCTCACATTGGACTATGCAAATGTACAAAGAATTGATGTAGATCCATTTAACTTTAGATCTATCATGAGCACAAAATGATTAAATCTCTTTAGGTGCAAATATAAGTTTAATTAAAAATAATTTCTTCATAAGGACTTCACATGATAAATCTGGAATTAAGATGGATTTGCATCGGTTCTTTCTTTCTTTATACATGTAAATGTATATGCCAATGCCAAATACATGTTGAGCACAAATGGAATTAAGCATCTCCATCATGTGCAACATGTTTTAACCACAGGAATTTTGTATGTGCATGTGAACGAGAGAGAGAGAGAGAGAGAGAGAGAGAGAGAGAGAGAGACTAAATTTGCTATAGAAATATTTTAATCAAAGTGACACACCTCCAACATATTTAGATGTAGAAAGCACTTATGATAGAATAAGAACTTTTTAATTGTTTTCTATAAATATAAAGTTGATATAAAAGTATCTTATTTAAGGTGGACATTAAAATATTTTATTAAAAGTTGGCATTTAAATATTTTTTTTATTAATATTCTTTTTAAATGCTACATGTTAACTTTATATTGAGAACAAAAGGAATTAGACAACTTAATTCTCGATCACGTCATAACTCTACATTTATCATGTGCCAAGAGGGATTTGATCCTTAAAGGTGCAAACATTTTCTCAACTCTTTTTAATTTAAATATTAAAACAAAACACTTTGAGGGGCTTCACGCATGATAAATCAATAGTTAAGATGGTTTTACATGGGTTCCTTATATATATAAGATGAAATAAATTAGACATATCCCTAATGCACGCACAATGTGATGCTTTGAAAAGGAGATGATTAAACATTTTTTTTAATTGTAATATACACATCAACTTTGGCAAGTTTTTTCAAGGAAATCATAGGTAGGATCACTAAGCCAAAATCTTGGTATGAAACTTTTGTAGGCTAGAAAAAATAAATACATAAGGAATGATTACAAAGAAACTAGCCTTGTAGTACTTATGAATGTGAATCCCTAAATTTTTTTGCTAGGAAATTTGATTGTCCAAAAAGAAAACCATATTTCAATGAGTAAGTCTTCCATTATTAAGAGTGGCCAATTTGGATTGTAGCAATTGTAGCTTGCTAATGGAATCAATTAAGATTAAGTGTTTAAAAGGCATATCTTGGACAATGGTGGGATATGAAGAGAAGGCATTGGTGTTGCGTGTGGTTTTTTACCTATTTTCTGCACATTCTTTTGCCAGTTTTGACTTTTCTATCCTACAGGCCTACTACTTTACATGATCAAATTCCTTGTTTTCTTACCTTTTTAACCTATTCTACTATCATGTTACTTTGTTGTATTTTACTGAATAATACGAGGCTTTATTCATTTTTGTGGCTAACTAGGAGAGTATTGAAGAAGTATTTTGGGAAGCTCTTCTTTTCAGGTGATGGCTCATGAGAACAAAGCTATGAAGCAGACATATAATGTAGGTTAACTACAAAAAAGGGTAGAACGGTTCACTGTTACACCCTAGATGTTGTTACATGTTGCTGTTACACATTGGATGCTGTTACAAGTTGTTGTTACACATTGGATGCTGTTACAGGATGTTGTTACACCTCGCACTGATACAAGAATCCGTTGTCACACAAAAAGTGTTGTTGCCAGTGATGTCGCGTCATCCCGAACTGCCATTCACTAGATGTTGTTGTGCCAAAGCTTGCAAATGTGGGTACTATTCCACATAACAACTGTTGGTAGTAGGAATTGTTTATTTTTTTTGAAGCAACAAGACTTAAGCAGTTGCAATAATAACTGATGTATATATGTATTTAGCAATAGGTTGCAACTACTTTTATTTTTTATTAGCATGAGGATCGTGAGATTCTTATGATTGATCTGTTTTTGATTTCAGGTTGTAATAGCTATAAAAGACTCAATTTCTCATGTACAAGGATACGCCATATAGAAAAGTACTGTTACTTTTCTTTTGTAATTTTGACTTTATTTTTAATATCAATTAGTACGGTGATGTTGTTATTGTTCTTTAGTTGATTCGTTAATCACTTTTGTGTTATTCTGCACCCTGCTGAGGAGGAAGGGCCCTCCTCTTTGGCAGGGATTGTAACCATCACTTGACACTCTTGTGCTTGATATAAGAAGCAATTCAATTCTTTTGCTACCTTACAATGAATAAAATTGTGAGTACTTCCTGAATCAATCAACACTATTACCTTTTTCTTCTTGATTTGTCCTTCTATCTTGATGGTTTGAGGAGTGGTAATTCCCACCAATGAATTACAAGATATGGTCGGATTCATTTGTTCTTCATCTAGGCTTTGTTCCTGGAGTATATCCTCTTCTTTTGACCTTTCTTGCTCCTTTTCTTCTTCCTCTTCACAATCTATGTAGAATAATTTCTTTTGAGCACACTTATGACTTTTAGTGCATTTGCTATCACAACTGTGACAAAGCCTTTTTTCTCTTTTTTCCTCCAATTGTTGTGGTGTCAACCTTATAGGTTGTGGAGACTAGCGGTAACAACACTTCCGTCTTTATAGATGTGAGTGGTATGCTTCCTGGTTGCCATAATTTTGCTTTCCATTTTTCTTGCTAACTTGGATGCCTTCTCTAATGGATCAGGTTCCCAAAGGCGAACATCATGTTGGATATTATCCTTTAAAGACCCTATGAACACATCAATCCTATGCTCCTCTGGAATATCTTTTACCCTTATGTTCAATTTTTGGAACTCCTGAATGTGCTCCATTATTGAACCCTTTTGTTTGAGACTTATCAATTGGCTAAAAAAAGTGTTGCTTTTTGTATCCTCATAATGTGTTATCAATTCTTCCGTAAAAATTGCCCAAGTGATAAATTGTTTACGAGAGCAAAGCCATTGATACCATACAAACTGATTTGGTTCCAAATATAGAGTTTCCATACATACCTTTTGTGTTTTTTGCACATTATTGAGATCGAAGAATTGCTCCATCTGTAATATCCATGTGGCAGGATCCTTGCCATCAAACTTCCTCATATTGATTTTTGGAATATGGTGAGTCTTCGATCCAACATTAGAGTCTATGGAATCATGATTAACATTCCTTTTGTTCTCATCATGAGTTTCCTTTACTACCCTTTCACCCTTAGTGACCCTTTCTTGTAGCAACTTATTCATATTTATCTTCAATTCTTCCATGTCTGTCTTCAAATCTATCTTCAAATCATCCATCTTAGCTTCCACGTCATTCATCTTAGCTTCCACGTCATTCATCTTAGCTTCTAAACTTTTCTTTAAACAATCCATCTTAGATTCTATTCCTTTTTGTGCAAGTGATACTTGTTGCACTTGGTCTCGTAATTTTGATATATCATGTTGCATTTCTTCCTCTTGTTCATGAGTCATGCTAGAACTTTCAGGTCGCCTACTAGGTGTTTCCATTTTCTTTCTTCGCAGTATCAATTACTGATAATAATTCTTCACTATGCCCTTTGAATTCCTTCAAAATAATTTTTCAAACCAAGCTTAAGCAAACATTTAAAAAAATATACACACCTTGTTTCACTTTGTAGGAGCTCGATATTGCCTCTGACGTATCTTTGTAATTTCAGATCATCTAGTTTTGAAATTGCGGCCTGAGATATCCCTCTGTGTCCTCTTTCCAATGCCACCAATCTGACCCCAATTGGATTCTCTAATGAAGAGTTATGCCAAATCTCCCACAGTGACCTGATTATAGACTAATTCAGTAGAGCGAAGTTGTACGACATGCCAAGTGTCCCTGTTTTGACCTTCGGCCCTGAAAAATATATACAAGAAACTCCAGTCTGTCCTCTTTCTATACCTTCTTACGAAATTTCAATCTGATGCTCAGAGAGAAAGTTAGACGATTTTCCCCAGGTCACCTGTTTTGAATGTAATTCAGGATTCTGCAAAAGGACCAACTTCCTCAGTTCATATCTCTGAAAATATAGCGCAAAAAGCTCTGAAATTTGGACCTGAGATTTAGTGCGATGTCTTCTCAAATGGGTTTTTTTTTAGCTTCTGAAACATCGCAGAAAAAAAGTTATAGCAAAAATGCCACGATGACCTGTTTGGAGCAGCGAAACCCTAGAATCCAAAGCTCTGATACC
>APFE031330848.1:28072-66946 GCA_000404065.3 Pinus taeda | reverse complement strand
CCTTAGAATTCAGCCTCTTCGAGGGGGCAACCTCCTTTAGATTACATAAATGAACAATTCTTGGATGATTCAAATGATAAAACCTCCTTTCTATATATAGGAGTCTAGGAGTCACAATATAACCCAACCGACCTAACAATAATAATATAAAGCCACAAAAATAATAATAGAGGGATTCTATGGGGCACAATAATAACCATATGGGGACAATAGGGTCACAACAATATTAATAAGGGGTACAACGACAATAGTAATGTGGTAATCACTAGTATTATAGGGACCCAACAGAACAGAATTAAGAGTACATTTGATTAAAATATCAAAGAAGATAGCTTTCAGATCTAAGATAAAGTGCTGAAATGGGAGGCCAAAATTGAAGAAAAAGGCAAGCACGGTAAGTTTGAGAATTTGTGGAAAGGTCCTTATCATATTACTTCTTTTCATGGAAACAACACTTACATTCTGTAGGAAATTGATGGAGGACCTGTCAATGGCAAGTTCCTAAAGCATTATCGTTGCTGAAGTATCACCAACTCCTTATAACATTGTATATATGAGTTTTTACTAGTTTTTTGCTAATAATGACAAGCTGAAACAGAAGGCTTAAGCCCGAGGTGAAGGCCCAAGTAGCTGGAAAGGGATGCTTGTCAATCAAATTTCTATTTGTCATAAGTGGATAAAGCACTGGAACTGTAGGCTCTTAGTGTACCACAAGGGCACACTATCCCAAGTGGAGCCACTCTTATCTCTAAAAAAAATAAAATTTCTAAGATTTTGGATAGCTAGTATGGTTCCAAAGTTTTATGTTAGTCTTGGTCAAGTGATTTTTATTGTTTTGTTTAGGAAGTCTAAATCATAGAGTGGAGTCTTGTTCCCATCATCAAATAAGGTCAACAATCTTGCCTTACCTATCATTGATCCCTCATTATTTCAATAGTGTCATGTGTTAAGGCTGTTTTAAATTCGACATGCGCTATGAAATCACCTAGGAGTTATCGTAGTGTAAAACCCAGAAAATACACTGTGTGTGCTACGAAATCAGGGATTCGTAGTTAGGAGATTTCGTAGTGCAAAACTTAGAATTTGCACTAGTTGCGCTACGAAATCAGGGATTCGTGCCAGATCTTGTCTAGCTGTCTAATCCATCAAAATCCATTAATGTTTCATCACCATGTGTCAGTCCATGAACCTTTCTTATCACATGCAGCCATTCATTCTCATCATTAGATTCGTTAGGGGTCTTGTTCGCACTCTTTTCAAATTTCAAAAAGGGTAAGGTAAGGTGAATTATTCTTGGTCTTTTTCGTGTTCCTTTCATGCATAAGAGACAATTGGCAAGCTCAAGGACGACATTCACCAGAATTCTTTGAAAGCCCAAGTGAGGCAGATCTTCGTTTCAACTCAAGCAAGGCAGTGTTCAAAACTAAGATAGAGGAAGTTGTTTCAAGTCTCCTTGCAGGGGTCTCACAGAAATGTCTGAAGAAAAGAAAAATCATAGATCAGGCTAGTGTCTTAGAGCTGAGCCTGAAGGCTTAGATGTGCTCTTGAGGAATAGAGAGGTTGAACATGCATTCAAACAGGTGGGTTGTTGGAGGTTCTGCGAAAAGATTCAGGGAGGTCACATTCAAGTAACCAAGGACTTTACCTTCAATTTCACTAGTTTGAATTCAAGGGTTGGAGTGCTAGAAATATCAGTTTCTCCTGAGGTTATATCTATAGTCACAGAGATTCCTAGAGGCCAGGAGAGATGGTTCAAGAACTTCAAATTTGAAATGGCACAATGCCAAGAATTTATGAAGCCAGAATTCATAGGCTCGGACTTAACCAAATCAGAACCCAGAAGTTATGTAAAAGATTCATATGCCAACTTGCTGTCATGCATCCAAAGATAATTTACCTATGAAGGGAGATACCATAAGGTGTACTCTTACCATTTTAAGCTTCTGTTACATTTCACTGGAAAAATATCTCTAGACTTACCTTTTTATCTATTTCGTAGCTTAGGCAAAATGTTTGATAAGGTTCAATTGAAGAAAGAAGCTTGTGAAACCTCGTTGTTCCATCATGGATTGATCAAGTTAATTGTTTTACATGAGCTTTAGAAGATTGGAAGAGAATGGTCTGCTTTCTTGTTTATCACAGGGTTTAGAACTGAAACAAGACTTAGCCCTAAGGCTAAGGAAATATCTTCACCAGCAGTGAGTCATCGGGAGGAAACAAGATCAAGTAGGTTTGTGAAATTGAAAGCTAGAAAGCAGGTGACGGAGCCTATGATACCACTAATAGTTCAAGATACACCTCAACAGTCATAGAAGAATAAAGTTCAGATCAAGGAGTGATACAAGAGCAGTCTATTGATAAAACTATCCAAAGAAGAGTAACCAGAAGTCAATTAGCCAAGGAAAAGGGGATGACAGTAATTGCTGATGAAAACTTAGCATCAAAGGGAAGTTTGAATGATCTCCTCCAGGCTATGGACATAGAAGAGATTCCTCTAGTCCAAATATATTTACTTGAAGAAGATAAGAGAAAAACAAAAAGAGTTAAATCTTCTAAAAAGCTTCAATTTGATGACTAGGTCTCAGAGTTTGTCGTTAAGACAAGAAGACCTATGACTAGAAATCTAATAAGGTTACAAGAGGTAGAGCTAGAAACAAGTGAGATAGGGGAGGTAGCAGAATTCCTTGAAGAGCCTGTGGTTCCATCAGTACAATCTTCACTAGTGCACAAAGATGACAGAGGCAAGGCAATTATCATTCATGAGGAAGAATGTAGCTTGGATGAGGTCAAAAAGAATTGGTGTCTGCCAATCTTGAGATTGTCCAACTCAAGGAAAGGGCAAGGAGACATGTAGTTGAAAGAAAAAAATTCAAAAGAGTAAAAGCCAGTTGGGAAGATGGAAAATCTCTAAGATATGAAGTAGTGGGCACTCATGCTCAATATTTCGTTTGGACCGTCCTTGTAATAAAGGAGGCAAGATATGTCAGAAGGGTCAATGAAAAATTAAGAACTAAAATCTGAATGATGAAAAGACAGATTGAAGATTTGAATATTCAACTGAATGAACAAGAAGAAAAGTCTTAGCATAAATGAACCTGATAGTAAGTGAAGAAATTTTGACACAATTTTGATGCGAAACTTACTTTTTGAAGATTGAAGATTATTTTTGGATGGACAATGTCAGTTTTGTTTGGCCTATTAGCATATGGAGAAGCCATTAAAAATCCCAAGAATGACAAAAACTTTGTTTTTGAATCACACAACAGTTTGTGCTACGAAACTGCTAAAGGTAATATCTAATGCACAATAGATTCGTAGCGCGCTACGAAACTGCTGACACTGCTAGTTTTGTATTTATGGATCAATCTTGAAATGAAATGGGGACCATTATGAAAGTATGCTACTGCAGAGACACAAAAAGACCACTTTAGAAGTTTTGAACCTTAAGCAAAGGAAAATTCAAGAGATGAGAACATATGGAAACTCCAAACCCCGCGCTACGAAAATAGTAGTCATTTTGTAGCTCAGATAGTTTGTCAGGCTTCAGGCAGCACTCAAGAGGTTTTTGTCTTAACATGAGTCTATGAGCAGGATATGTGGATTAATTCAATGCATCACATGTGATTAAAGGAGAAAATATGGTTAACAGACTTCAAGGAACCTCCTTGGAGACTAAAGCAGAAATACAGGGGCAGTTTCCTAATATCCAGGAATAGTTAAAGGAAAAGCAAACAAAGGCCAACATGGAGTTTAAAGTCATCACTTAAACCAAAGATGAAGAAGGACAACTGTCAAAGAACGAGTTTATTTCATAGTCAAGGTTGTTTCCAGCATAATAAGGAGTTACACCCCTCGCTGTATTAGGTCTCTAGGACTGCTAGTTAATAGCTAGTTGTAATTAATGGTTTGTTTAGAGATCAGTAGGTGTCAGGTCCAGTGAAATTCGAATTCCCCTCATGCTGGAGGAAGGAATCCAAGATTGTAATGAAACTCTATATATGACAAGAGATGTAATGCACCAAGGGTTGGAAATTTTCTGAGAAAACACTCATATTCTGTCATTGTAGAAGACTATGTTTTTTTATGTAATACAGAGTTTGGCTTTACTTCTCAGGCTTCAGAAGAGAGTTCAATGCTTGATTGTCTTATGATTGTCCTCATTTCCTCATTTGCAGTGGTATGAATGTATGTTACTTAGAACTCATTGATAATTCTCTAACTTCCTTCATGCATTTGTAGACTGTGTTTCCTACATGTCCTTATGTGTTACTGATATATTGAACTCTTGATGCCCTAACTTCCATGTTAAGCTAATATTATTGTGATACCAAAACATATGCTGACTCCATAAGCCCAATGGATGTTTGTTGATTGTGTTCAACCATTTATACCTTTTCAATTGTTTTTTCCATAGAGTTAGCCATCTAATCCTTAACTGAAATCTTTAACCCAGTGAGAGAGCCCTCTCAGGTTGAGGAGGCTAAGCCTCAGCCAAAAGATTGGTTTGATTTACTCAAAGTCTTCCTAATCAACAGCTTATCAGGGTTTGGTTTTGTGATAACAGAGTATTCAAATAATCAGATCAGAATTTATGTAGATATTAAAATAAAACAGATAGGAGAGTTTAAGAAACCAAAGTCTGAGTCGCAATGCATCACTATGTTGAAAGAGATCAAACAAAAACCTACTGAGTCTATTTGGGAGTTTGATAAGAGATTTAAGGTGTTATTGGATCAAGTAAGCTTCTACATAGCTTTGCAACAACATCAAGAATCATTTATAGCTACGCTTCTATCGCATATCACATTTCCATTGACGCAAAAAAGATAGAAAGTCAAGCTGAAGCTCTACAAATTGTGATGAAAGTGGAAGCTTCACCTATAGGAGATACTAATGCAGGCATGCAACAAATTCAAAATCAGTTGGTGAATCTAAACCTATAGATACAAGACATGAAGAAAAGTAAATAAGTTAGAGAAGAAGTATGGTGTACGAAGTGCAGATTGGAGGGTCATTCTAAAGAACAATGCCCTATCTTTAGAAATTACATGGCTGGTGAGGCACTGAATCCCTTGAATGTAGGATCCAACTTATGGTGTGAAATATGTAAGGCTAGAGGCCAATGTCATTCAAAAGAATGTTACTTGTTACAGAAATATGTACAGAATCCAAGGAATCTATATTGCAAATTATGTAAATCAGTAGTACATGATGTGAATAATTGTTGGGCTTACAAACTAATGATGGAGTGTGGTGTTGACAATTATAGAATGCAAGCAAAAGAGCATGATCATGAGGAAAATGGAAATCGTGGTGGTCGAGGAGGTTAACAAGGAAGATGTAGAGGTGGTGGAGTTAGTCGAGGATGTGGACAAATCATTTGCTATAACTGTGGCCGACCAGGTCAGTTTGTAAGAGACTACCAGAATCCCACAACGACATGTAAGTACTATAAATCCTTTGAACATGTAATTAAAGAATGTCCTATACTTATGGCGAAGATGCAAGAAAAAAGGAATCAACAACCAACACAGAATATTCAAATGATGACTGCTGAAAGGAGGACCAACGAACCTCGAATTAGTATTATCACTAGAAGTGGAGCTACGACTGGTAGTGATAAATTGGATGAGAGGAAAGAACCTAAAAGTGTGTGGGTCAAAAAGGCTGCTAAGAAAGTTCTTGTTTTTTATATTGAGAAAGAAATAGAAGTATTTATGGAAGAAAAGCGAAGTTTTATGAATTCCAGAGCTTCGACCTCTAATGCACAACTAAAGCCCGATCAGAAAAGTAATTGTGACATGTCATCAACTTCAACATAGGACTGAGCTCCGATGCGGGATCGAGCTCCGACACAAGACAAAGATTCAACAAATCAAGTAGGTATTTTAAAGTCTTTTCTGTAGACTTGTGTGGAATTGTTAATATATCAAAAGGCTGTAGAAGGGATCAGGAATTGATAGATTTGTGTGAGATGTTCGCAGTCAATAATTTACATTGACATAAGAGAACTGGAAGAGAAATGAGGCTTAGTGCGTAGATAGGAGAGCATGAGATGGATACAATTATTCTAGATCTGGAATCTGATTCTAATGTCTTGATGAAGCGGACATAGGAATTAATGGGTAAGCCAAAGCTACAGTGGTCACCTATTCAGTTAAGGATGGAAAATAAACAAAAAATATTCCCTCTGGGAAGACTACCAAGTGTCATAGTGGATATTGAAGGAGTTCACACTACTACTGATTTTGAAGTAATAGAGATCGTCGATGACAGTAACCCTTATCCTGCATTGCTTGGAATTCGTTGGGCATTTTACAATATAACCATAATTAATATGAAGAAGAGATAGATGATATTTGAAGGAAACAATACAAGATTAATTTTTCCCTTGGATCCATTAGAAGGAGTAAGTTATACAGAACCAGTCAAAGAAGAATACTGCACAATTGACATAGACAATATCTATCAAATGACAACTAAGGAAGAAGATTATGTTAACCCTACTTGTAATAGATATGACTCGCAAATATATTAAAAATACCAAGTATTCCCAATACAAGAGAAAAATATAGAATTTTAGATCTTTATTTGTAAAACCCTTGAGGTAGGGTAACACCATACAATTACTCCTTAGGGAAGGAGATCACTCCACAAGCCATTGCTTGTCAATACAAAACCCCTACTTGACATCCCTCAATGAAGGGTTTATTATGGGGTACAGAGGGAGGAACCCAAGGGAATAATGTAATAATGTGATGGTCCATAGTTAATAAATAAAGTGGTTAACCCACATAATGTAAGGGACCACAAGTAGTTAGGAATAATGTGATAAACCCATTGTATTCGATGTATGGTATTGAGAGACTCATGGTCATTACCCATGGTATTGTATGTAAGGCTAGATACATACAATAGCATGGGTAATTACCATGAGTCTCTCAATACCATACATCTAATACAATGGGCTTATAACATTATTCCTAGCTACTTGTGGTCCCTTACATTATGTGGGTTAACCACTTTATTTATTAACTATGGCCCATTTATGTATTATCCTTACATCTCATTATTACCTTGGGTACCTCCCTCTGTACCCCATATTTTCCCCCTAGGTATACTACAATACTGCATAGGGCAAGTTGACTTGGAAGTGTGATAATTTTTGTACCTCAGACTCATAAGAAGAATTGGAATATCGACAAGGCGTTGTGAAAGAATTACTAAATCATTTTGTTGTATGATATTTGAGGGATGTAACCTACCTTCTTATGATGGCTTAGGTGATGTAAATACTTTTCTTAATGATTATGAAGAACAAGTTCCAGAAAATCAAAGGTTGTCATCCCTGGATATATCCCTAAAAGCTACCCCTTCTAGATGGTGGAATGCACACAAGTAGAATATAGGAGGCTGGCAGGAATGTTGAAGATTGATGGGGATAAGGTTTGGATAGATAGATATAGAGATGGAGGTAAAATATGATGGTGAAAATAATCCTAGGAGGCATATCCAGCTATGCATTACATCATGGAAGGAGATTCCACATCAAGAATGGGTACATGTATTTATTCATACATTAGAGACAATCCCTAAGAACTGGTACCTAGAAACAGAGCTCCGACATGGTACTATCAATTGGGAAGACATGGTCGATGGATTCATATTAACATTCATCTTTGAGGACAACTTCCCATACATAGATTTGGCCCCTTAGATAGTCAAGAAGATGATCTTTGAGAATGTAAAACCACTTACATGGCAACACCCTGATTGGGCTACGCAGATAGAAAATGCACTAGAGTGCTATAATCTCACTGCAGATGAAGAATAAGATCCTCGCAGCATCAACATAGCAGAGTCATAAGGATACCGCGAATTAACTGGACCTCAACTAGAGATACCATACATAATGAAGCCACTGAAGACTGAGAAGGTGAACATAGGATCAGAGAAGGAGCCTGTTGTAGCGGCTACAACCACCCTCCAAAATTCTCCCTTTGCTTCATTTTGGATCCTCCCTCCTCAAAACCTTAGTAGCCATATTGTACTACTCAGGTAACTGTATTTCAGTTCTTTTTATATTTTTCTTAACAACTTGTGTTCACTTACTTGTTCTGTTGACTAACTGCAAGATAGGCCAATGACTTGGTTAACATCTGATCTTTGTGCTGTCTGGGAAAAATATGCCATCCTAAAGGGCAGATGCCTTGCACTCAGCAATTGTGGAGAGTAGCCCCGCAATTTCCTTTCACTCAAAAATTGCGTAGAGTAGGAAGCCAACCTTTCTCTAGAAAATTGTGCAGAGCTATCCAAAAACCTTGCTCCAAGAAATTGCACAGAGTAGACAACCAGCCTTACTCAGGAAAATTGCATAGAGCAGGCCAACAACCTTGCACTGGAAAATTGTGCGGAACATGTGAGACACTCAGGGCCACTTAGCCAAGAAACAACGCAGAAGATTCCCCTCAGTTGCTGTCAGTTGCATGTGTCAGTAAGTTGCTCGATTCCCTCTAGAACAAGCAATTATTCTTTACATGCATGGTAGCTTTTCCTGAAAAAGAAGAAAGAAAAAGAAAGGGAAAAAACATCCCTAGCTTTTAGGGATCTATTTTTAGCATTGGGAGTTACATGCAAAGTTGATTTTAGAAACTTCCCGCCAAGTGTTGTTTTCCCTAGATTTGTGGCATGCGTGTCAGAAACCCTAAATATAAAAATCTATTTAATTGATGCCCTAGAGCTCATTCTTCACTTTCGATCTTGGATCTCTGACATTCTTGAGGCATCTAGGAACCTTTGGTACAATCGACACAACTTTTACGGGTAACTTATGCTTTTCATGTCTTTTTCCGCTTTTTCTGTCACTTTTGATTTCTTGGCTTGTGTGTGTGTTGTTTTACTTGTTTTATTTATTTTTTTCTAAGTATGATTAGTCTATTAACAAAGGAGATAAAATTACAGCGAGATCGAAGTCTGAAACATTGCCTTATAGAGAGGCAAAGGTGTCAAGATATACATGGAATGTGACTGCTCCAGTACAGGGAGCTTAGTCTTGCACGTTTTTCTGAGTTTACAAAAAACAAAAAGAGCTGAAATGCCATTCACCATCTGAACAAAAACATGCCCAATAATATGGGCCACCTGTCGAACTGTCATTACATGAAAAAACAAGTGAAACATCAGGAGATTCTTCAATAATCCAGCACCAACCTGTATCATAAATTTTTCCCTCAGGAGCCGCTGCTGTGTTGGATGGACCAGGGTCATCCATCGCCATGTCCATGTTTTAAGCGTTGCTTGTTGGTGCCTCAGGAACCTGCAGAAGATCTCTGCCAATCTCCAACTGGATATTCGATGTTTGAGCAGAAATAGGTTCTGGGCCTTCCTGAGGAGCACTCGGTTCGCCCTCTTGGGCTTCTTCCTGGAAAACCACTGAAATATGTGCCGTGATTCTTGGTCGATTCAGCCTGCTGTAGAAGGTAAATATCGCCGATCCATAAGTGGGACGCCCTCTTCCGCTTCGCGTGCTTGGGTAATGCCCAACTGAGAAGTCGCTAGAAGGGGAGGTCGACGCAGTGGGTGGGCTAGAAGGCACCCTCCTGAGCTGTCCCGGACGAGACCTCATACGATGGTGATGTCGAGGCATCAGGGCGTCCAAAGCTGTGGTGAGAGAGCGAGGCGGAGTGGCAATGAAGACTGAGCCAACGGAGCGTGTGACCACTAGGACCAGGCTAGCTGATAACTGGAACACTACAATTCGCAGGCCTGATGCTTGAGAAATCAACCGAGTTGAGGACTGAGGCAGCTCTGCCGTTTGTCCGGAGCTTGGAGACAGAGTCGCCTCTTCGTTTAAGCCACCATTATCATCAGGGAGGATGAGACTCGCATAAACTATGCCAAACTCAG
Organism: Pinus taeda; assembly: GCA_000404065.3. NCBI lineage: Eukaryota > Viridiplantae > Streptophyta > Pinopsida > Pinales > Pinaceae > Pinus > Pinus taeda. Next base: position 57,040 of record APFE031330848.1, on the reverse strand, counting down.
CGCTCCAACCATTTTTTGGAGAATTCTGCGACTGAGTCACCAGGATTTGCATCCTCGCTGGCTCGCAATTGAGCTTTAAAACCTTAATCTCCTGCAGGTCTCGAGAATCATCCAAATTAATTGCCGCAGTGAATGTTGCCAAAGTTTGAAGCGAGCCAGCGTGTGCGAGCACATGGACCATGGTGTCGAACAGGGATGGTGGAACAGAGCCGATGAACATCGTGCAAGTGAACACTGCATTAACCATATTCCCAGACCCTTCATTTATTTGCCTGTTGATTGTGCTGTACCGTGTGGGTAGGTATCGTGCCTCCTGGCACCACCTCTGTCCCATCCAGAATGTTAGCTGTCTAAGCACCCACATCCAGGGAATCTGCATCCTGTTGGACCAGAGTTTTGCATTCCTTTGTTTTACTTGTTTTATTGAATGACCACTAGCGTCTAAATGTATATTAACTTGTAGATGTGATGTTTCAAGTTTTTCATTGCTTTTCCTTAGTGTTGCATGAATGCCCCTATTTTTTCACTACAATTGTCATTACGACGACTCTCTTCATGAGCCTCATTGCTTTTTCATTTGAATGATTTCTACACTTGCTTGGATTGCATGCATGTTTATTCACTCAGATTTGCACCATATTTTCACACTCATTCAATCCCTCTCGTTTTTAGGTTACCTTTGGGAAGATTTGGGTTGCCTTGGCCCAGATATTGCTTCTCTCGGCATGCACTACACATTCTCGTAAGGCAAGGCTCTGCATTATCTCCAGGAATTATGTAGGGGCTACCTGACACTGGCTCTCAACTGTGCTCTATGCAATCCTAGGAAGAAGTGCCCAACCCTGCCTATAGGGACTGAGCTATGCACAGTTCCATCCATTAACCCAGCTAGACTGAATTATGCATTTTTTAGTTCCAGTCAGCGGCAAGCCTCATTGGTAGCTAGAATTGCACATTGTACAGTTCTAGCTAACAGTCTCCCAAAATTTCAGAGTCAATGTTGCATAATATTACCTAGCAGTCACCCAGTTTTCTGCATGATTGATTCCCGAGTTGCCTTATGCTTTTCAGCTGAAATTGGCTTGCTGTGAGTGTCTTATCTGTCTCTAGGTACAACATGTGTTGAGAAGCTTCTCAACAGTATAGGTAACATGGCCTCCAAGAGAGCTGGATCAAAGGAAATAGTGGAAAGTAGTACTGGATATGTGGTTGAACATGTGTCTATGAGCTTACCCATTTATGCAGACACATCTGTTCATTGAGAAAGACATCAAGATCACATGGCAAGACATCAACACTATATTCGCAGGCAATTTTGAGGAGATTCTGGAGGATCGTCATATCTATGTCAACATTCATAAGTCAGGATTGTATAAGGTTGCATGCAGGTATCCCACCTTCCCATGCACATATATGATCCATTGGATTGTCTCACACACTGATCCAGAGAAAATGATACTGAGTAGTATCAGTGGAGTAGAGCTTTCTACATTCAGGATGGAATATTATCAAAAGATGTATCATTTTTCACAATCTGTGAAAATGATGGATGTACCGTTCTACACGCCCAACAATAGCGTGAACACAAGAGACATCTTGAAGCGTTGGGTAAGGGAGCCATCAAAGTTTAGGATGAAACCCAGTCAGATCTACAAGACAAAGACACTCATGAAGGCTTACCAACTCTTGGCCATATTTTCATGTCACTTGTATGGCCAAGAGAGTATGAAGATCTTCCTACATAGTTCGGTTGTTATGTTGGATTAGTTGGCAAGTGAAGAAAATCCTTTAAACTAGTCTGATATGTTGGCTCTTCAGCTAGAAGTGCATGTATCGAATGCCCAGAGTCTGCCCAAGGATCAACAAGAAATATTCTTCATGTCCACCTACTTGCTTGATGAAATCTGTGCCCGTCAATAACTTCCTAGCATGGGTTGGGTATGGACACCTTCAAAGAATGCTGTGAACGTATATTGCAAGTTTCTCTTAGAGTGTAGCAATTGAGGAGTCATGGCTAGACTATCTAACCACTTCATTTCCTCTTTGTAAATGATGATCTATGAAGAAGATCTGCCTTGCATGTCCCAGGCAGCAATGGAGGCATTGCTGAACATTGTAGATTGGTATGCCTCACCTGATGGAACCTTCATCAGTATGTACTGCGGAGAAGGATTTGCATTTGTTGCCAAAGTTTTCCACAGATAAGCTGGTCATGCAGGAGGTTGCATACCTAATCTTGAGAGGGTTATCAGATGGACTACACAGGAAGAAGAAGGCACCATGGCATATGCTTCCTTTGCAAATTGGGTATGCAATCCAGAGTTTGAAAGAAGCGGATGGGGAGGTTGAAGACTTCAATAAGTTTATTTTCAGCACGAAGAGTTTCAATATGTATGATCTACATGGCTTATACAAGGACCATTGTAGAACATGTACTATCCTTGGATCCACAGGGCGTGTCATTGGCTAGAGGAAGACCATTGGAGATACTGCTATAACTCCTCTAGGCTCAATGAACAGGTCAACATGGTAGTAGAGTGGCTAGCAGCACCCAAGGCAACAACACCACAGGGAGCAACAACAACAACAGTAGCAAGCATCAAACCTGTGCAAGACAAAGGCAAGAGGAATATTTCCGAAAGCGCAGAGGCAGGGAAAAGCTACAAGTTTAAGGAAGATCCACTTGTTGAGAGAGTAAATTTGGATATAGAAGCAAAGAGGTGACAATGTGATAGGAGAGGAGTGCATAAAATAAGAGATAAGCAAAGACTAGAAGAGATGGAGAGGCTGTTGCAGGAGATAGAGCATAAGCTCAAAGAAGAACAAGAGCTGCAAAGAAGAGAGAAGGAAGCACAACAGGAATAGGAACAAGAATAGGAACAGGAATAAGAGGAAGTGTACGGTGCTCAAATAGTCCAAACTTCACTGATATAGGTTGAAGACTCAGATCCACCCATAGTAGATGATGAACAAGGTGAGCAACTATAGGAAAAAGAACTTTCTCAGCAGGATGAATCGATAGTAGAACTAATGGACATGGAGATGGTATAATCGAAATAGGATTAGGACACTGACCTCATGCCAAAAGCCGCTAAGGTCACCCCATAGGCTTCACCATCTCCAACAATAGAGCAAGTCCCAAGTGAACAAGGGGATATTGTTCTCCTTGAGGATGATCTGGGAGTAGATATGTACAACATGGCCTTTGACAAGTCACAACACAGAGTTGTGTAGGCATATAGAGTGCACATCCCTGATGAGCATGCATCACTTGTGCACTTTGAAGAATGGGTGATTGTGTCAGATGTGCGAAGACATATAGCTTCCCTAGCCAATGCTATGAAGGAATATGCCAAAATGACGAGCTCAAGTGTGAGGTTCTTGATAGAAGAAAATGAGCGCATAGTTAAGGAATTGCAAGCAACCAAGCAGAGAGAGGAACAATCAACGAGATCCGCCAGAGCAGAGATGAATAAAGTGATACTTGTTAAAGTATCGACTCTTGAGAAAGTCATGCAGAGACTGTATGACAGGTTCATCAATGTGAACAAGGCAGTTGTCCATATACATGGTCATCATAAATTCTGCATCAAGATAGTGTGAACACTCACAAACATACATGTTGCTCTTGATCATGTACATACATGGACAATGAGGTACAAGTGAGCCCTGCTTCAATTTCACAAGTTGATGAAGCTAAAGAGAAGAACCAAGCCCAACTGGACCTCGACATGTACTTTGATTAGTTGATGCACATGGCCATGAATATAGATTTGTAGATCAACGCAAAGAACATGCAGAAATATGTCACCAGTCCAGACGTGCTCAGGACTAAGGTGCACATGTTACAGGATGAGTTGGATAAAGGTTCTAAATCAGTATAACCAGAAGCGATAGAGGCAAGAGTTCATTTCCAAAAGGATATCAACAAATAGTACGTGGAAGCCATTGCGCAATACCAAGCTTGGAATCAGTTCATCACTGAAGAACACGAAGAAGAGGTTGACAAGTTGGTCTTTCCAAATCCGTACGAGTCTTAGTGTTGTCTTATCTAGTTGACTCTAGCCTATTTGTTTCCCACATGGGCATATGTGGAAAATGTAGTATTCTTGTAAACATGATGTAAAGTGAAATTCAAAGTTTCATTAGTAGAATGAAAACAATCATATGTAATGTAAAGAGTTATATGTAATGAAGTTGAAGAGTCATGAGGGTAGCCCAAGAGTCACAAAGGGGAATGTCAAGGGTCACCCCACCCTTTGTTATAAATAAAACCTCATAACTCATATAACAGGCATTTGGGAGCCAAGCGTTTGCTAGGCATTGCTTAGAGAGGGCTTAGAGATTATTATGACGAGCCTTGGCTTCTCCAGAGTGCAGAGCGAGTACATCTCTTTGGAGGAGCAAGCAACATTGAATATAACATTCCAGTGTTGGGACTAGTGGATGTCATGGTTGTATGTATGGATGGAACTTTCAATTTATATAATATAATAGAGCCAACACTCCTTCATGCATATGTTGTTATTTTAGTTCGACTATTCTGGTTACTTTAGTAATGTATGTTGTTTAACTTATGCATTTGTCTATGAAATAATTTGTATACGATTGTATGAATCTTGTTGAAGTCGTATTGTTGGTTTAACCCATCACCTTGGATTGTCGACTATTCTGCTTTCCATCTTGTGATGTCATCAAAATCGTGGGTTCCTTTCCAGTTGTGTACTATTACAGGCTTCTAAGGGACACACTTATTTTCCACCTCCATGTGTTAGAACCCCAGTGCATATCACTTGACTTGTTGCAAGGTCACACACTTGCTTATGACAAAGAAATCTTGCTTACCTTTATGCATTACTGCAGTCAAGGCACTACTGTACTACCCATTGTTGGACTCCCATTAAAAACGTTCTGAGGTGTAGTTGGGACTTCTTACTGGGGATATCCCCTAACATGTTGGTGGGTCCAACACCATAGACATTTCTGGTGCTAGAAGGAGGATCAAATGACAAGATGAGTCCTCAAAGTCTATTTTGAATCTCTACACATCTTTCATGAATAACATTAGAATTCAACCTTCAACATGTTTGTCTCAAGGATGTGATTTTGAAGTGTCAGAAGATATTTGGAATGACTTGTCACGTAACTTGTATGATGGTGAAGGTGGAGCATATTTTCTTTATCACGGTGTTTCCTTCATGGGTTTCTGTGAAAGAAATGAAATCCATGAGGATGATGTTGCCTGCTCTCCATTCGCATTCACGTTTTGAGGGGACACACTACAATGGTGTGTCACATTGCCCGTAACATCCATTCGCTCTTTTGATCAATTGATAAGAGAGTTTGCATGTGATTTATATCGATACAATCATAGAGAATTCAATAAAAAAAATTCTAAAATTACGAAAAGCACCTGATGAATCCATTGAGAAATTTCACAAATGCTTTTGTAATCTTGCATTTCAAATTCCTAAAGATGAAATTGATTGGGAATTTATCGATGAAATATTTCAGTACCTTCTTCACATATTAGAGAATCTGCATATCTTAGAATCATTTGAACCCCTCCCAACATACCTCGGTATTAAAGTTGCTAAATCATAGACGGACAAGGTTACTATCACTAGTGACCATCCATCTGCTTATCATTGGACAACTCTATATTCGCAGTGCAAGGCAGGATAAGATGCGTGCTGATCCATTGAACCGTCACATTCTCCCACCCCACCTAATCTGTATATCTATGCAAATTTGGCTTGCAAACCTATTGTTTGTCACGATGTCTAATTTCTCAACCCCCTTCCTCTCATTTTGTTGATCCTCCGGATTGTACTATGTTGTGTTCTCCCATTCCAGACTCCACACTTTTTTTTCATGAGGATCAAGTTGTCGACAAAGTTGGTGTTGAGAAACCAACCTATGTAATAATTTATGATGAGTATGTGTGGGATTCTGAAGAAGAACCCACAACGAAGTATGACCTCCTTTTGTCCACACCTCATCTGTTATTTCCTAACATCTTTTGTGATTCTTCTATTTCTGATTTGTCTTTAGAGAATCTGTCTCTAGATGTTTTTACTTCTGATCATTCATAGAACACACCAGATGCCATTGTTATTGCATTGTGGAGAGGACACCTATTTCTTTGAAAATCCACTCAATCTTTCATTTGTCATTTCTAGAAATGCAGAGGGTGAACATTATTGTTTCTCATCAACCCCTCTGTATGATTCATCAAATCATGAGGATTCTGATGAACATATCAGATTTTTTGATCGTGGCTGTCATGATCTCTTTAGTCCTTCTTTTGATCATGATAAGCCATCGATATTTGATGATCTACCTAATGATGAAGTGGAAACCCCTTAAGTTGTTGAGGCACTTCATCTTGAGCTGATGGTTATGTCAGGTCCTCACTGTATTGATGTCGATTCCATTTCAGATTAGAAATTTTTTGAAACACTTGAGGCTCCTCATCACTCTGTTGTTTACATTGAAGATCAATCTAGTTCATAGATTTCACATCCTCCACCTAAATCACATGATCCCATCGCTCATGCATTGGAGGAATCATACACAATGAGCACTCTTGCGAAATGTAAGTTGTCTTCCTTTTTCACGTTTTTTCGTTTGTCACAGTCAAAAGAGTGTACATGCTTATTGTATATACACTGTGTGTTTCATCACCATGATATGTCCGTAGAACTCTTATCTTGCGCTTTTACTCATTTTTTTCGTGGACGCTTTTGAAGCCAGAGTGCCTTAGTCTTCATTGTTTTATATTTCTTGTTTGCTTGTTTACATGCTTATCTTTCTTGTTAACCAGGCCCTTGACAGCATGGGTCAACCAATGTGCTGGTGGCTGCATTGGAAATATTACTTTACGTGAGTGGGCCCATGTGCTATTTATTTTAGGAGTAGGACTAGTGTTTGCTTTTGTTTTGATTTGTTTGCATGTTTGATTTTCTTTCTTGTTTCGTTGCTTGCTTTCTTTTACTTCTACTCTTTGTTTTTTTGTTTGTTTTCTTGTTATGTACCCATACATTTAGTTTCACATGAAGCTGTGCGCGGCTCTTGAGGCAAGCAAGGTGAAGTACAAGAGGACTTGTAAAACTGCCAACACTTGGTTATCTATTGTCCTCTCTCTCTATGAAGAGCTTGTTTTCTTCGGTCGATGATACCCTGATGGAAAATATGTTTTGTTCAGAGTGAGTCTTGGTGAAAGCACAACGCTTGCACTTTTAACTAGTATCGCCTACTCTCATTGGTTTTTTTGGTTAACCCTTGTCAGCTCAGCCAAGTAGAGTAAGGTGAGGGGGAAAACCTTAACAAGTATATCAGAGGTATATACAACATAATTCTCTGAAGGGACAACCTCTTCTACTCTCAATAAGTCAGGATCCCTCTTGATCATCTGAAATAAATAAGTGCCTAGACACAATTCTTTGCAAAATGAAAATGAAAAAAACAAATAAGGTGAAAGAGGAGAAATGCTTCTTGCATAGAGAGGTGATGAAAGTAACTCTGTTGGTGTACTGACTAGGGTCACTAGAACCAGAGTGATGCTTGTGTCCCTGCATTACTCAGTCAGGGTACTGTCTAGGCCTCCTGGTAGCGGAGCAACACCAGAGATGAAACTAATACTCTGAAATTTATATTACTTGTGCACCAATATACCCCTCATCCCCAATCGAAACAACTTAGTTGACTTGGCTTGGTATGTGTTCTGACTGATCAAGAGAATGGCAGGGACTATATATTCAACCCAATCTTAGTGCTAAAGCCATGATGATAAAAGAATCGAACAATACTTCTAGATTAGTTAGACCCACTTTACATGAAAAAAGGTCCATACAGAGAGCTAGAGTTCTACCAGTGTGTCGAACATGTTGTAGTAGCTACAACCACCCTACAAAATTTTTCCTTCTCTTTGTTTTGGAGGCTCCCTCCTCGAAATATTAGCAACCATCTTTACTACACAGGTACTTGTGTTTCATTTATTTTTATCTTTCTATTAACAACTTGTGTTCACTTACTTGTTCTGTCAACTAACTGCAAGCTAACCCAACAACTTGGTTCACATCCGGTCTTTATGCTGTCTGGGAAAACTATGCCATCCTAGAGGGACGCTACCTTTCATTCAGGAATTGCACAGGGCAGCCCAACAACTACCTTGCACAAATGAATTGCGTAGAGTAGGTAACAAAACTTGCTCTGGAAAATTGCATAGAGTAGGCCAATAGCCTTGCTTCCAGAAATTTCACAAAGAAGGAAACCAACCTTGCTCTAGAAATTGCGCAGAGTGGGCCAACAACCTTGCAGTGGAAAATTGCGTAGAACTTGTGAGACAGCTAGGGTCACTCAACCCAGAAACAATGCAAAAGCTTCCCCTCAGTTTCTTTCCGTTGCATGTGCTAATAGGTTACCCAATTTCCTCCAGAACAATGCAATTATTCCTTGCATGCATGGTAGCTTTACCCGAAAAACAAAAAGAAAGAAAGAGAAAACACATCCTTAGATTTTAGGGATCTATTTTTAGCATAGGAGTTACATGTAAAGTCGATTTTAGAAACTTCCCACCAAATGTTTCTTTTTCCTAGATTTATGGCAGAGACGTCATAAACCCTAAATCTAACAAATCTATTTAATGGATGCCATAGAGCTCATTCTTCACATTCGATTTTGGAGCTCTGGCATTCCCAATGAATCTAGGAACCTTCGGCACAGTTGGCACAACTTTTCCAGGTAAGTTTTGCTTTTCATGTATTTTGCCACTTTTTTTTTGTCACTTTGATTTCTTGAATTGTTTGAGTGTTGTTTTCCTTGTTTTATTGAATGACCATCGCGTTTCAATGTATTTTAACTTGTAGAAGTATTGTTTCAAGTTTTGCATTCTTTTTCCTTGGTGTTGCATGCATGACCCTATTTCTGCACTAACAGTCGCTGTTGTAGTGACTCTCTTCATGAGCTTCATTGTTTTTCCATTTGACTAATTCCTACACTTGCTTAGATTGCATGCATGTCTATTCACTCAGATCTGCACCATCTTTGCACCCCTATTTAGTCCCTCTCATTTTCAGGTTTCCTTTGGGCATATATGTGTTGCGTTGGCCTAGATCTTACTTCTCCCGCATGCACTATGCATTCCGGAAGTTAAGGCTTTGCCTTGCCTATAGGAATTGTGGAAAGGATGCCTGACACAATCTCCTAGTTGTGCTCTGCTCAATCTTGGCAAACAATGCCCAACCCTACCCATAGGGACTACACAATGCACAGTTCTAACTAGCAACCTAGCTAGACTAAACTACGCATTGCACAATTTCAGTCCACTGTCAGCCTCTCTAGGCTGCGCTCTGCACAGTTTTAGTCATTAGCAGGACTCACTGGAAGCTGGAACTATGCATTGTGAAGTTCTAGTTGAAAGTCTCCCAGACTCTTAAAGTCAATGTTGCGTAATCTTGCTCAACAGTCACCCAGTTTTCCACATGATTGATTCCGAGATGCTTTATGTTTTTAGCTGACATTAGCTTGCCGTGAGTGTATTCTTTGTCTCTAGGTACAACAAGTGTTGGGAAAATTCTCAGTAGTACAGGTAACATGGCCTCCAAGAGAGTTGGATCAAAGGACACGGTTGAAATCAGTACTGGAGATGTGGTTGAATAGGTGTCTATGATCTTGCCCATTTATGCAGACACACATATATTCATTGAGAAATACATCAAGATCACATGGAAAGACATCAATACTATATTTGCAGGGAATTTTGAGGAGAATCTAGAGGACCTTCATGTCTATGTCAACATTTGTAAGTCAGGATTGTACAAGGTTGCATGTAGCTATCCCACCTTCCCATGTGCAGACATGATCCACTAGATTGTCTCACACACTGATCTTGATACAATGATACTAAGTAGTGTCAGTGGAGTAGAGCTTTCTACCTTCAGGATGAAATATTATCAACAGATGTATCATTTTCCGTAGTGAGTGAAGAAGATGGATGCACCATTCTATCCTCACAACAACAACGCGAATGACACCCAACCAAATCTATAAGACAAAGACACTTAGGAAGGATTACCAACTCTTGACTGTCTTTGCATGTCGCTTGTATGGCCAAGAGATTACGGAGACCTTCTCATAGAGTTGGGTTGTTATGTTGGATCAGCTGACAAGTGAAGGAAAGCCCTTCAACTAGGCCAACATGTTGGCTCTTCAGCCGAAAGTGCATGTATCAAATGCCTTGAGTCCACCCAAGGATCAACGAGCAATATTCTTCATGTCCACCTACCTGTTCGATACAATCTGTGCTCATCAACAGTTTCCTAGCATGGGTTGGGCATGGATAGACTATATGACCACTTCGTTGCCCCTTTGTACATGATGATCTATGAACAAGAACCACCTTGGATGTCCTAGGTAGGGTTAGAGGCATTGCTGAACATTGCAGATTGGTATGCCTCACTCGATGGAACCTTCATCAAGATGTACAACATGGATAAGGTTTCACATTTGTTGCCAAAGTTTTCCACGAACAAGTTGGTCATGCAGGAAGTTGGATACCACATCTTGACAGGGTTATCAGATGGAATGCATAGGAAGACGAAGGAACCATGGCCTATGCCTCCTTTGCGAATTGGGTTATATGTGATCCAGAGTTTGAAAGAAGAAGATGCTGAGGTCAGGGACTTCAAGAAGTTTAAGTTCAACACCAAGAGTTTCAATCCATATGATCCACATGGATTATGCAAGGACCACTATACGAGGGTGTACTACCCTTGGATCCACAAGGCATGTCATTGGCTAGAGGAAGACCCTTGGAGAATTGGTCAGCATGGAAGTAGAGTGGCTAGCAGCAACATAGGAAGCAACAACAACAACAACAACAAGCAAAAAACCTCCACAAGACAAAGGAAAGAGGAACATTTTCAAAAGAACAAAGGCGACACAAAGCTACAAGTTTAAGGAAGATCCGGTTGTTGAGAGAGTAGCTTTGGAGTGTTGGCTTGTATGGGCCTGACCCAGGTTTAGAGGTGATTTAGCGAAGCAAATCTCGGTACTACTGGCCCTTTCAGCAATAGTCCATGGAGCGCGGACTGAGGTCTCACCCAAAGTAGTATGGGAGGGTGCTAGAACCAGGTTTTTGCACCTTAGGGATGTTTGATGAGCTTCTGGAGGTCCGCAGTTTGACCCTGTGCACACGTCACTACGCGCACTTGCTATTCCTTTACAACTGACGATGCTGCCTTTGCGCAGCCCTACTCGGGGCACAACCCGTATAATACCCAACTTCCTTACTTATTCAATCCATTATTACCTGATTACTTAGCTTCTGTGTGTAAGACTAATGATTATTACATCATATTCAACAATCATATCAGTGCGCGCGATAAATAAAACAGTATAAAAGTAAAGAAGGAAATGCACAACGAGATACACAGAAATAGGAATCAACTTCTCTTTATTATTCTTTGTTCAAGATTACAGACTCGACACCACCTTGCGCACTCAGCTGCAGGGGTACACGCACTTAGCTGCGGACTCTACTAGGCCTCTACGCACTCAGCTGCAGAGCCTCTTCCTACTACTATGACCCAATACACTTAGACTCCTACTCTATGCTCGAAACATTCGTATTCTTCTCTCGAATTCATTTCCTTTACAACTTAGAGCCTTGCTCTATTTATACAATCCCATGGTCCGCAGAGCATGGGTAGGCCAACATGACTTTACATTACATTACAATAATTTAGGGCGGACAACCCTATGACTTAACCTCTACTTTGCGCTCTGTGCCCACAATTCGCGGAGTTTTACAAAACCTTTGACCAAAACTTAGGCTTTAAGCCCCAAAACATGCTGTGGGGGGATTCCATGCCAAAAAGGCCCCCAACACAATCATTGTGACTTGTCCCGAGTCACTCTGCTAGTGCGCCGACCTTGGCAAAGAGCCCCTCCAACTGGTCCTATACTGCTCAGAGGTTTGCGACGCACTGTTCTACAGTTTGCTGGACTTGCTGCATGCGCTCTTCCGATGCTTCTTTGTGAGGATCAGCTACCTACCTTAGTGCATAGAGTCCCTACATCTATGTGATCTTGTCCTCAATATTGGCCGTAATAGCGAAGGCCTCATCAATCCATGGCTGGACGTGCACTTTGAAAAGTGCCTCTTTCTATCTAGTGCATCCACTTGCCCTTTCAGCTCCCTTGCTTGTTGCATCTTTGCCAGCTGTTGGGTGAGGATGACTGTCTGTGTCGTTCCCCTTACATTATCATACTGCTCCAACAGTTCGTGTGCCTCTGTTTCTAGGCGTTGTATGTTGGGGTCCTCTTGCAAGGATGTGAGGACATCAAAGGCTTGGTCCAACATATCGGTAAAGTCCTGCACTGCCCGTCCAATTTCTTCTAGTCCTGTTTGAATCACGCTAACACGTTGCTCTCTAACTTTCGAAGGAGTGGAAGGTTGCGCCTTTAGCAACAGCTCAACAATATGGAGGTTCAGCTCTAGCTGTACTCGCATTGTTTCCTTGCGCACGCTTCAGACTCCACTTGTCAGATAGTGGATCCACATCACTGTTGGTAGGTTTGCAGTGATGGATAACTCTGGGACTCGCCAACATGCTTCATCAACTGTTTTCACGATCTGCTGGTTCTATGACACGAGTTCATGATGCTGCAGGCTAAGCTGTTCAATGTTGATCTTCTACTCACTCATCACTTGGATTGCGTGGCCTTCCCTAGCATGGAGCTCCTCTGTTATGCCATCCTACAGTTGGTACAATGTGTCTCACAAAAGGGCAGCCAAATTAAGGCCAATTCCCTTGATCTTGCTCACTGTGGCTCTATCATCCTCGTTCTTCGCTATTAACACTCCTTCTGGTAGCACTATGGTGTTGGTCATCTTTGCGCGTAGCAGCTGCTCTACTGCTAATGTATCTGCTGCGCCATAGGTGGCTATAGGTCCTTCCTGTGGGGACCGCACCTGTAGTTTCTACAACTGCGCCCTTAGTGCCCCCAACACAATCTGCTGCTACAACATGGCTTCCCGGAGCGTTTCCTTGGTGACCTCATGAACTATGTCACCGATGTCATAGAGGTTGCCTTTTGTTAAAGTGATCGGGTTGATGGTCAATTTGGATGCCTTGACCTTTTTTGGTGGAAACGATCTCTCTGTGACGCGCGACCTTTTTAGCTGGGTGGAAGTTGTGCCTAGGTCTGTGCCTTCTTTTGTGTCCTATGCTTCCTGTCTTGTAGATAAGTCAAGTCTTGGCCCTCATCGTCCAACATTGTGGTGGCCCCTATTACTTGCGCTGTTGCTACTTCTTTGGCGGCCTTTGCCTGCTCTGAGACTGCACTTGCTGCCTCGCGGACAACCCTTACCTCCGCAGCTGATTTTTCATTGCACCTTTTCTCAGCCAACTTCGTGACCTACAACTTGGCTTCATCATTTTTCTTTTGTGCTACTGTTTTATCCAGCTCCACCAGATCCATGCCGCGCCCCTTGGGGGGCCATGATTCTAGCACTGAAAAGATTGGATCATCAATGGCGGTGAAGGGGAGCTTGGTCCATTGCTGCACCAGGTCCTTACGCACCTTGATGTACACATTATGCATGTCCGCCTTGAAGTCTGCAAAGCTTCGTAGATTGTTGCACACTATGGGGGACAGGCGTCCGTCTATTGATCCACATCCGAATGCTTGCCTCCATGAGTACCTAGAAGATATTTGTCTCGTGAATCCGCTTTGTTTCGTTGGTGGTCAAGAGTGACACATACTTTGCAGCCTCTGGTAAGTCTTGTTTAATGCTGGGGAACTGACTGTCCTCGGGCAGTTCCCCCATTACCAGTAAAATGGACAAGAGAAACCACGTGTAGTGGAAGGTCTTACCCTTCTCTTGGGCTTCCTTGCAATTGGTTAAGAACTCCTCGTAGAGGAACTTGACCTAGTTAATTGGACCCCCTCTGCACATTTTTCTGCCAACGCAACTATCGGCACTGGTACTTCATCTCCGAGACATTTTCTCATTACCTTCCTAACTAGGAGTTGGGTGGCTACGTGCACCCCTTTATCTTTGATGTTGCTGATTGCGTAATCCCTCCTTTTATTCTCAAGTTTGTATTTTCTTCATGGCCTCTGCGAGTGCCAAATTTCTGTTTTTTCTTGCGATCACCACTGGGTCCTTTCCTTTATAGGAGATCCGGGAAAACCTATGGATGAGATTCGCCATGATGGGAATTGCTCCTCTAGCCATAAGTACCCATCGTGCACCAGGCAACGCAGCTGCCTGATGAAAAAAATAGTGATAGGTGCACAGTGAAAGTGTGGAAGCCACAACAGATGAAGTAATCTGACCGTCTCCACATTGCGCAACCATTTCCGCGGCTCTAGTGTTGTGACTGACCCCTTCATTCTCTGCTTCATGAGGTTCTCTGTCTCTAAGTGTGGGAACTTCTTGCTATCTATGAGGTCCCAATATTCAAACTTCATTGCGGGCATGTGATCCAGGTATGAGCCCTCGAATAATATTCCATCGGGGAGGAGCAGGGTCTGGAGTGTGCTCTTAGTGGCATCCATGTCCTTTGGTATATTAGTTTTCCCTTTCCACGGAGGGACGTACTCGAGAAATTTTGCTGCATAGTGCACCGACTAGATGTCCTCTTCCATGTCTTTTGCTTTCTCTATCTCATCGACGAGAGCCTGTAGGTCCTTCTCCTCATCGTCTGTCTCAATGGTGATAACCTTGCCTTTTTCTTCCATTGAGAGTTTACCGAACCACGGATTCCTTGGGGACATGCGAACTGGTCCCGTGGCCTGCTTATCTTTCTTGGGCCTCGACATCCGAGGCGATTTCAGGATTTCTGGCACGACCCTAGTGTCTCTGGGAACAACATGTACTGTGGGGTTCTGCGCGGCCTCATTGGTGGTTCCTTCTATAGAGCCCAAACCTCTCATGGTAGTCGTCATCCTTTTTGAGCTATCTATGGTCGTTTGTGAAATTTGGGGCTCAAATCTTGCTCGACGCTCAACACTCTATGCTCTAATCAACTACTCAAATCTCAAATCAACAAGTGTTGTCTCGTGGTTAGCCCTTGGAGTTTGATAGCACCTTTTGAATTCGAATTTGACCATTCCTCCCAATTCTGGGCCATAAATTCTTTCTTGGCGGTAGATTGCCCCAAATCTTGCCCTTATTTCATGTCTTAAATGCACGTCACCTGATCCTTTTTGCCTTAAATCAGACATCTTGTCATGAATAGTGACACCAACTGTCACTTCCTAGCCTACCCACTTGGCAGCGTAGCCTCCTGTGCGCGGTCGCGACCATTTGACATGTTGATGTTGCATGCACCTCCCGCATCACGTAGCTCCCAAACAGACTCTTTTATAGTCTTGCGCTCTCTTTCAACTGCCTTGAGCACTGAGACTGTGCTCCATACTGCTAGTTAGGTGGTCGCACCACCTGTGCAAGACTTCAACTTGCTTTCCAGTATAGTCCACGAAAACTCCTCAATTTCCTTTGTGACAGCCAGTGCCCCACGTTCTACTGTATGTAGTACACTCCCTTGGTTACTACATCTGGTGAGGTGCAGTCGTAGCCATCACATCATACTCATAAATTCTCGGTGACAATATTCTAATGCAGTGGTGCGATCATCTGTATCTTGCCTTGTCATCCTTGGGTTATCAACGAGACATGCTTGCATGATATCGTTTTTAAGCCTCTTGATTTCAACGTCCATCAAAATGCTTTTCTTCCTCAATCGTACTCGGTCCTTTTCGAGTTCGTGAAGTCTAATGTTCCCTCACTGGATGGCTTCCTGAATCCTTATATGGTTGATCTCGTGTAGATGTGTGATTTCTTCCTACTGGTCATCGTGCACTATCACAACCCGAGGAGCCATTACGTGTGGATTCCTTTTTGTATTCTCTTTAGAAATTATGATCTTTACTCTATTCTGCACCTTTGGAATTGTCTTTGCATTCAGGGTTTTTCACATGATCCTATAAGCCCATTGAACCGCTGGCACGCAGGTCCCAATCAGTTTGTCTTGCCTGTTGAACCTTGTTGAGTACTCCACACACTTTATCGAATGCTTCATCGTGGAGAATTGGTAGCATGTGTCACCTTGCCTGCTACTATGGTTTGGTCTGATTCTCTATTTTGGGGGTGGTGTGTGCTTGTGCAGGTTGTACAACATATGTCTGTACCTATTGGGAAAGGTGGGTGTGCAAGTTGTTTTGCCCATGGTGGTTGGTTATCATTCAGAGCTAGGGTTTTCCAAAACATAGGCGCATCATCCTTCTGCATCCACGTCAATCCTCAAAATTTCCTTTATGCGTACCCCACCATCGTGCAGGTGTTGTGCACAGCGCCCATTTTAGAGCATCGAATCGCTGTTGTTTTGGTACTGTGCTTTTAAATTTGCTTAGAAATTCATCCACCATTGTTAATCCATCATATGTCAGAAACTTCCTTGCCTCTGTTGTCACACAACACAATGATCTAATCATCATGTTGCAATTCAGCATTGTTGCTTCGTGCAACCGATTCTGCCATCATTCTACTTCTTTGTCTGAATCAAAAGTGCAAGAGCTTTTGTGCCCCCATGAAATCCTTCCATTTGTAGTCAGATTCACCCAATCCTGTTCTCATGCCGTTATCTTGTAAATACAATTGAGATCGTCATCACTATCATCGTCACACACCGGTTCAGTGTATCCTGCTCCTTCGGCTGGATCTAGTAGTACTACCACGTGTAGTGACTTTTTCTCAAAGATCATTTTGCACTTCTTCAAATTTATGACTCCGTTCATATCGGTGGCCTAGTTTATTCCTAGTACCATGGGATAGGGATTACTCTCATCGAAAATCTCTATGACTTCAAAATCCACCTGCGTGCTTGCATCTTCAATATGTTAGGTTGTGTTATATTCTTTCCACGACTAGCCCACATAGTTAACCAGGGGTTAGAGGGGGGGAGGTCACAGGGGGGTTGAGGGGTACTTGTAACCCCATTTTATGGGGTCCAGGGTAGTGCCTCAGAAAATTTTGGTTTTGGACCCTATGTTAGGTTGGGCGGACCCACCTATGGTTTTGAGCATGATTTTTGCGCATTTTTTTTGGACGCGATGGTTTTCGGTCCATGGTTTTTGGTCCATGGTATTGGATGCTTTGTCATGTATAAATATGTATTGTAACATTGAAAGGAACATAATGAAAAATCAAGCTGGTAGTCCCAATTTTGGGATCCAGGGGAAATCTCTGTGTATATGTGTTTTATGTGTTATGGTCTCACATTGTTTATTTTCTGATTTTTTGAATTCGTATGTAGGTAATTTCTATACGGGGTTAAAACCTACACAATATCAATTGTTACCCCTTGTAATCTTCCCATGGGAAAAATATTTTGTTGGTTCGCCATTCGTAATTGGATAGGGGACCATTGTAATATGGGTCTGCCCATGCGTTCGCATGTTTGCTTTGGTAGTACATTCTTGTCAAAACCTAGATCCAGGATTACTTGATCCATTTCGTACTCGCCAATTTGCACAGTCAACCTCATTTCCCTTCCTGTGCACAATGCATGTTTTCCAAGTTTCTGGACCACGCGTGGTTCTCCTGACCCCGCACACCTAGTGATAGGTCCTTGTAGTCCTTTAACTGCCTTGCTGTCACACAACAATTTCATGCATGTCCCTAGAAAGGTAGTGAGCATTGAAGGATTCATCCCTGGTTCTAGTTGATCCTTACTACTTGAAGTGGAGGCCTCCGTGAAGCTCTTCTTAGCTTCCATGAATGTCTTCTTTGCGTGTTCTAAATCAAATTCAGGTTCCTTTGTAGGAGCCTTGTGAACCCACGCACTTTCTTCTAGCTGCTTCCCTTTATCATCTCCCATGGTCATACTGCTCCTGAGCATCATGTTTACATTCAGGTCTTCTTCACGCAGCTCAGACCTCATCATCTATAAATTCTGAGTCAGAGGGGGCTGGAGTACACCCTTTTCGTGCATCCTCACTACCAGCAAAGGGCAATCTTCTGCCCCATGATCAAACTGAGTACAATACCAACATGATTTCCTTGTCGAGTTTGTACAATCATGGGCATGGTGCCCTAGCCCTCTGCAATTGTAACAAATTAGTTGTTCACAACCCCTTCCTGGTCTCATTCCGCCTCGACCTCGACCACGCCTCTGAAATCCAGCGCGCGCCATCCCTGTGTTTGGGTCCGGGGCTCGTGTTTTGGTTTGTACCCTATAGGTAGGAGTCTGATCCATCATTAGTTCGTAGCTTTGGCAGGTGTGTTCATCATGACCTATCGACCTGCAGAAATTACAAAACAATTGTTGGGACGTCTGTGTATACTTCTGCAATAGATGACAATTATCCGTGGTGTGTTTTCCTCCTATCTGACAGATCGCACACCATAGTGCAGACGCCACGCTCGGCCCTGCCTATGCCTCTGGTCTTAACATCATCGCCCTCCTCCTGCCAAGTAGTTGGTGGACACTAGACAATGGTCCTTGTCATGCCCTTGGCCTTTGCATTTTATGCACCATATCTCCTCATGCACCTTTGGCCTAGGTGTCCTATCTTGTTTCAAACTTTGCATTTCCAGACAAAGATTCTGCAATTGCGCTTGAATTTTTTGGACTCCCAACGTAGGGTCTTGTATAGGGGTCTCATGTAATCTCATTGCCATCTCCAATGCTTCGGCCTGGGTGGAAAGTTTTTGCTGTGACAGTGCCGTCCTTAAGTGTCATGTAAGTGATGCCACAAACCATGCATGATGTTGTCCATTTGTCAATGTCATATTGGCTTCATGAATCATACTCTTTAGCCTTTGGTCTAGGTCCCAAGGGGTCTCACTCGGGAGCATCACGATCTCCTTAAACTCCATGATTGATTGTGTTTTTGATTTTTCCCTGCTAAATTTCCTGTTCAGCATGGCCTGGATCTATGTGATTCCTGCATTTGGGTGGCCTTTAGAATGCTTGATATACCATGTTAATGCGAAACCCTACAATGTGCTCATGAGCGTAGCATTTTTAATATTGTTATCCACAACACCTTGTGCTTCCCATACTACTCTTACCACGAACCAAAATTGGTTCAAATCTTCATTCCCCACTCCTTTGAATACCGATAATTTGATTGCACTCTCCATACTGAATTGTGGTGGTGGTGGAGGTGGGGTGGGTGGAGATGGGGGTGAGGAGGGTGGGATGGGTGGTGGTGTGGGTGGAGGTGGTAAACGCAGAATACACTTCCTTATCAGAATGACCGCACTTCTCGAAGAAACTTTCACGAGCTCTTCCTTGCTTTCCCGTGAGGGTGAAAGTAAGGGATTGGTTTCCAACTCTTCACTACTTTCGCTTCTGTAGATCTTCCCACTCGTGGTCCCTTGAGGAAATGTCACTCTGCTTCCCGCTCATGGTCCCTTGATGAAATGTCGCTCCACTTCCCGCTCATGGTTCCTTGAGGAAATGTCGCTCCGCCTCACTGTAGTTGATGGTCGTGTCTACCGCAAACTCAATGATAAATCCTCCTACTATTCGGTCAAGCCAATGGTCCACAGCTCACACGATCTTATCTCCTGACGCTTCTAGTCTACGCACTAATTCCCGAGTCCACACTATTGGTTTGTCGATCCTACACCTTCCCTGGCTGTCTTCTAACTTCACGATCCACTCATACAACTCAAAAGGAAAGGACACAAAGAAGATTTCATGGATTTCTGTATACAAGTAGCGCTCCAACCACTGTTCCTTTGATACTTGCGGATTTCTGTTTTCCTATGCTGCGAACTCATAAATATTCTTGTCTAACCACTCTTCAATTTATTTCTTTGTTGGATTCCAGTGGCACGACATCAGACATCCCTTATGTAGATCCTGGTCTTGACAATGGAACCATTTGTTGATTTGTATGGGCTTGACCCAGGTTCAAAGGTGATTAGCCAAGCAAATCCTGGTACTACTGGCTCTTTCGGCAACAGTCCATGGAGCACAGACTTAGGTCTCACCCGAAGTAGTATGGGAGGGTGCTAGAATGAGGTTTCCATATCCTGGGGATGTCTGATGAGCTTCTGGAGGTCCGAAGTTTGACCCTGCATGCACGTCGCTACACGCACTTGTTATTCCTTCGCAACTGGCAATGCTGCTTCCGCGCAACCTTACTCGGTGTGCAACTCGTATAATACCCAAGTTACTCACTTATTCAATCCATTATTACTAGATTACTTAGCTTCTGTGTGTAAGACTAATGATTATTACAACATATTCAACAATCATATCAGTGCTCGCGATAAATAAAATAGTATAAATGTAAAGAAGGAAATGCACAACCAGATACACAGAAATAGGAATCAACTTCTCTTTATTATTCTTCGTTCAAGATTATAGACTCGATGCCGCCCTACCCACTCCGTTGTGGACTCTACTAGGCCTCTGTGTACTCAACTGCAGAGCCTCTTCCTACTACTACTACCCAATACACTTAGACTCCTACTCTATGATCAAACCATTCGTATTCTTCTCTCCAATTTGCTTCCTTTACAACTTATAGCCTCGCTCAATTTATACAGTCCCATGGTCCATGGACCATGGGTAGGCCGACATGAATTTACATTACATTACAATACTTTAGGGCAGACAACCCTATGACTTAACCTATACTTCGTGCTCCGCGCCTGCAATTTGCGGAGTTTTACAAAACCTTTGACCAAAACTTGGGCTTTAAGCCCCAAAACATGTTGTGGGGGGATTCCATGCCCAACATGGAGATAGAAGTAAAGAGGTGAAAACACAACATGGGAGGAGTGTAGAAAAGAAGAGATAAGTAAAGATTGGAAGAGATGGAGAGGAAGTTGCAAGAAGGAGAGCAGAAGCTCAAAGAAGAATAAGAGCTATGGAAAAGAGAGAAGGAAGCTGAACAGGAATAGGAACATGAAAAAGAACAGGAACAAGAACAAGAATAATTTCAAGGTGCTCAGCTAGCGCAAATTGCACTGATACAGGTTGAAGACTCAGATCCAAATGAACAGGGTGAGCATCCACATGAATAGGAACTTGCTCAGTAGGATGAACTGATAGTAGAACCGATGGACATAAAGATGGTACAACTAGAATAGGATCAGGACACTGACCTCATGCCAAAAGAAACTAAGCTCACCCCACAGGCTTCACCAGCTCCAACAGTAGAGCACACCCAAATTGAACAAGGGGATATTGTTCTCCTTGAGGATGATCCGGGAGCAAATGTGTACAACATTGATGAGTCACAACACAAAGTTGTACAAGCACGTAGAGCACACATCCTAGATGAGTATGCATCACCTGTGCACTTTGAATAATGGGTGATTGTGTCAGATGTGCGAAGACATATAGCTTCCCTGGCCAATGATACAAAGGCTTATACCGAAACCACGAGCTCAAGTGTGAAGTTATTGATAAAAGAATATGAGCGCATGGCTAAGAAATTGCAAGAAGCTAGGAAGAGAGAGGAACAATCAACAGGATTTAGCAGAGAAGAGATGAAGAAAGCGATACCTACTGAAGTATTGGCTCTTGAGACAGTCATGCAGAGGCTGTATGACAAGTTCGTCACCATGCACAAGGCAGTTGTCCATCTAAATGGTCATCAACAATGCATCAAGATAGCAAGCACACTCTCATACATACATGTCGTTGTTAATCATGCACAAAAATGGAAAATGAGGTACAAGGGAGCCCGCTTCACTTGCACAAGATGATGAAGCTGTAGGTAGAGTTGGACAAAGCACACATTCAAAGCTTGATCCAGAACTATGAGGAACTCTCGCCACTCATCACCAATGTTGAGGCTTCGTACGTACGATTTTTTAGGAGTTTGGATGTTGTAGTGAGAAGGTATGACACCCCATCGATTGGAACACTAACCAAAGCCAAAGAGAAGAACCAAGTCTGATTGGACCTTGACACGTACTTTGATCAGTTGATGCACATGGCCACTAGCACAGATTTGTAGATCAACGTAGAGAACATGCAGAGATATGCCGCCAATTTGGATGTGCTCAGGACTAAGTTGCACATGTTATAAGATGAGTTGGACAGATGTTCTAGATTAGTATACCCGGAAGCGATGGAAGCAAGAGTTCGTTTCAAAAAATACATCAACAGATAGTACGTAGACACTATTGTGCAATACCAAGTTTGGCATCAGTTTGTCACCGAAGATCAAGGAGAAGAGGTTGACGAGTTGGTCTTTCCATAACCGTACGAGTCTTAGTGTTGTCTTATATAGCTGACTAAAGCCTATTGTTGTCCCACATGGGTATATGTGAAAAATGTAGTATTATTGTAAACATGATTTAAAGTGAAATTCCAAGTGTCATTAGTGGAATGAAAACAATCATATGTAATGTAAAGAGTAATATGTAATGAAGTTGAAGAGCCATGAGGGTAGTCCATTAGTCACAAAGGGGAATGTCAAGGGTCACCCCACCCTTTGTTATAAATAGAACCTCATAACTCATAGAACAGGATTTTGGGAGCCAAGGTTTTGCTAGGCATTTCTTAGAGAGGGCCTGTAGAGTATTATGAAGAGCCTTGGTTTCTCCACAATATAGAGTGAGTACATCTCTTTGGAGGAGGAGGCAATGTTGAATGTAATGTTCCACTATTAGGGCTAGTGGCTGTCATGGTTGTATGTATAGATGGAACTTTTCCTTTATATAATATAATAGAGCCAACACATCTTCATGCATATGTTATTATTGTAGTTCGACTATTCTAGTTACTTTGGACATGTATTCTATTTAACTTACACATTTTTGTATGAACTATTTTGTATACGATTATATGAATCTTGTTGAAGTTTTTTTGTTGGTTTAACCCATCACTTTGGATTTTCGACTATTCCTCTTTCCATCTTGTGATGTGATTAAACTTGTGTGTCCCTTTTAGGCTGCATACTATTATAGGCTTATAAGAAATACACTTATTTTCTCCCTCCATGTGTTAGAACCCCCATGCAGCTCACTTGACTCACTGCAAGGTCACACAGTTGTTTCCAATGAAGATATCTTGCTTAGAACTGTGCACTACTGCAGTCAAGGAACTACTGTACTACCCACTACTCGAACTCCCACTCCAAATGGTCTAAGGTCTAGTTAAGGCTTCTTACCGAGGAGATCCCTTGACATGATGGTGGGTCCAACGCCATCAACATTTTTGGTGCTAGAAGGAGGTCCAGAAGACAAGATGAGTCCTTAAAGTCTTCTTTGAATATCTGCACATATTTCATGACGAACATTACAATTCAACCTCCGTCGTGTCTATCTCACAGATGTGATTTTGAAGTGTCAGAGGATCTCTGGAATGACTTGTCATGTAACTTGTATGATGGTGAAGGCAGAGCAACTTTTCTTTGTCACGGTGTTGCCTTCATGGGTTTCTTTGAAAGAAATGAAATCCATGAGGATCACATTGCCTACTCAATGTTCACATTCACATTTCGAAGGCACACACTAAAGTGGTGTGTCACATTGCCCACAACATCCATCCACTCTTTTGATCAATTGATCAAAGAGTTGGCATGTGCTTTCTATTAATATAATCGTAGAGCACTCCATAAACAAATTCTGAAATTATGGAGAGAACCTAATAAATCCATTGAGAAATTTCACAAACGCTTTCGTAATCTTGCATTTCAAATTCTTATAGATGAAATTGATTGGAAAATTCTTGATGAAAGATTTCAATATCTTATTCACATATCAGAAAATCTGCATATTTTAGAATCATTTTATCCCCTCCAAGCGTACCTCAGTGTTAAAGATGCTAAATATGAGATGGACAAGGTTGCTGTCACAAGTGACCCTCTGTCTTATTATCATCAAATAGCTCTAGCTCTATAGTGCGAGGCGGAAGAAGGTTCACACCCATCCATTGTACTGTCACATCCTCCCACACCACCTGATCTAGATATCTACATAGATTTGGCTTGCAAGGCTGTTGGTTGTCATGATATCTTGTTTTCTCAACCTCTGTCCACTCATTCTGTTGATCCTACGGATTGTACTGTGCTATGTTCTCCCGTTCTGGACTCCACACTTGTTATTCATGAGGATCAAGTTGTCGATGGAGTTGGTGTTGAGAAACCAACTTGTGTAGTCATTCATGATGAGTATGTGTGGGATTCTGAAGAAGAACCCACAACGAAGGGTGACCTCCTTCTGTTTGCACCTCACTTACGATTTCTTAACATCTTTTGTGATTCTGCTATTTCTGATTTTTCTTGTGAGAATCTGTCTCTAAATGTTTTTACTTCCGATCATTTACATAAGACAATGGATGTTAGTTTGTCTTTGCATTGTGGAGAAGACAAATTTTTCTTTGAAAATCCACTCAATATTTCATCTGTCATTTTTGGAAACGCAGAGGGTGAACATTCTTGTTTCTCGTCAACCCTTATGTATGATTCATAAGATCATGATGATGCCAATGAACATATCAAATTTTATGATCATGTCTATCATGATATATTTTGTTAAACACACATGGAAGCAAGAACAATATGAATGATAAATCATGAGAGTACAATTTTTATTAACAAGAGATATACATTTATAGTACATTATGTGATCGTTGGGTTTCACATCCCAAGGTCTCTTGGACTCCTTTTGTCCATTCGGCTTCCACACTAACCCATTGAGGATTAGGTGTCCAACATTCCCCCCCTTAATCCGAAGGGTTGTTTATGAGTCCAAGAAGAGAGCTGTAATACAAAATGTGCAAAAATGCATGGCAGAACTATGCTGAATGTGCTCTTTGAAATGTTGGTATAAAGGGCGGTGGTTTAAGGATGACCACCAACACTAGAAAGCTTAGTGCAGTTCCCGAAACTCTTCCAAAACTGGCAAGAAGCTGAAGTCTTTTGCTAGAGGAAGTGCTCCTATTGTTTTGAAGAGGGAAACCTTCAACCAATAAAGGGAGGTCTCACCCCACATAAAAGGGAGAAATTCAACCTGAAAAGGGAAGTCTCAAGGTGTGATAGTTTAAGGATGACCAACAACTCTGGAATGCTTAATGCCATTCCTGGAACTCTTCCAAAATTGGCAAGAAGCTGTAGTCTTCTGCTAGAGGAAGTGTTCTCAATTTGTTCCTGGAATTCTTCCGAATTTGGCAAGAAGCTAAAGTCTTCTGCTAGAGGAAGTGTCCCAGATTACCAATTGAAGGCATGTTCACGGGCATCTTTGTCTCTGGCTACAACTCTGAAACTATTGTGACAGGTTGTGGCTCAGGCTCGCTTGATGTGACTCTGAAGCTTGTAGATGACCATCATTTCCCCCCCTGTCAGATACAAGGTGAGATGCTGGAGAAAACTCAACTGCAAGACTATTCAATACTCTAGAACAAGTTCTGACATGTGTTTGGAATATCTTCTTGGCTGTTAATGCCCATTGCCAAGAAGCAATCCATCCAAGATGAATCTTTGTTCTTGCAGGACGTTTGTTTTTGAAGCATCTGTGTGAAGGATGGCTACTTTTATGACAGTGCTTACATTGATGAAGATCAAAACAATGATCTTTCAGATGGCCAACTCGATCACAGTGTTGCCATTTCATAATCTGTTGTTGTTGTTGTTGCGGTGGAAGAGGAGTAGAATCTGGAACAGCTGGAGGTGAAGTGTCATGAGGAGCAAGTGAATTGTCATGAATGAATCCTGCAATCTGAAACTGAATGGGCTTTGAGTAGTCTGGAAGATGAAAGGACAAGTCCTTGTCATATCCAAGACCAGTTCTGTGCTTGTTGTGGACAAGCTGTTCCCAAGGTCTGATGATGGGCTTGGGAAGTGCAGACTAAGTTTCTGCATCTTCATGTACAACTGCTGCTTTATTTGAATGAACAGTAACATTATTGACTTGTTGCTGATGGGTGGTTGTTTCAATGTTTTGAACAGAAACAGATTCAGAATGATGACTCCACTGCTGTAATTCTTCTTGTTGTAGCTGAGATTCAAGCTGCAAAAAATCAATCTCTTCCTGTGCATTTTGTAGACATGTCTGAATTTCTGAGAGAGATCCTATGCTGATTTGTAATGTGTCACCAACAGTAGATTGTATAAGAGTTTTCATGAACTCTAATACTTCACTGATTCTGGCCATTTTCCTTCAAAACTGCATATGTTGACCCTTACTTTCATCTTTAAGAGTCTTGGAGCAGTTTTTTTGCTTTTCGCTGATCTGTTTATGCTCGGGGCTCTTGAGTAATGCCTTCCACATGAAGCTTCAATTCAATGCACATCTGTTTGTTCCATTACATGGAAATTTCACTATTGTACAACTAACTCTTCTACCCACAAATACTCTTGTTATGAACTTTTGTAATTAAAAGATGTCTCTGTCATTAACACCCAGGGACGACCTTTGAGACTGCTGCAACAATTAATTTGTGAAATGAAGCCCTTATGACTACTTTTCTTCGGATATAAACTAATTTTCTTCGGATATAAATAAAACATAAAGAAGAGAGTCCAAAGGTGCAATAAATTTATGGTTCTAGGAATATAATAAATTCAAACTATTCCGAGTAGCTCCTTCCAGTGTATGTTTTTGACAAAAATCAGTTGGCTTTATATTCTCAGCTTCATGATATATGTACTTTTGTCCAAAGCCAGGCCCTTGAAATTATTGGAAAAATTGCTAATATTAGAAACAATGCCCCAAGTTGAGGATTTGAAATGCCGATCTTTCTGGAAGATGAACAGAAAGAAGAATACTGTGGCAAATTTTCCGAGAAACCTACAATCAAATACCCCAAGTTTTGACAAAGCCATAAACAGGTAAAAGAAACTAGAAAAACGAGTCATGCACTAACATAATTCTAACAAAGGAGGCTCGGCACGGCGGTCATAATTCGGTTGAGTGCCCAATAATCCCAGGAAAAGAAGAGTTGCTCTGAAAAGTTAGGGTCAGTGCAGCCCTCACACCCATAACCCAAGTTCATTCACAAGGTTCCTAGAATCCACCTGTGAGAGGGATCATGTGCTAATAATTAGAACCATCTGCAGACCATGGATTGATCGAATTAGCAAGTCGAAGTGAACTTCGGTAATTCAGTATTCCTCTCTGCATGATTTCTTCTGCGTTAGGGTGAGGATACTTGATGACCAAGCCACCGCCTTAAACCGTGTCAAACTTGTGCTTCACGGATTCTGTCGAACAGGCTACAAAGGAGTGTGCCGATCAATATAAAAGGTTTGTGACACCACCACAATATTACATCAAACATGAGGGAAATCATCGTTCGAAGATGGAGAATGTGATTGCCCAAATTCGGTCATTGATTGCTCTCTTCACTCTCCTCCAAAACTTCCTTCCTCCACAGTCAACAACACTCCTTGCATCAAATTAATAGATTACATCAATTCATAGACAAGTTCACACAAAACTTTGCCCTTGGTTGCTGTAGATGACACTGGCATACGTTGACCCCACAGCCACACAATTTCTGGAAGAGTCTATTCGCAGAACTTTAACACAAAACAGATTCTATAGTTCTTTGCATGAATGGGTGGATGGGCTTCACTACTAAGAACCCGTCTCCATGTGTTTCCTGTAGAAAACGCAAGTCTCAGGAGTTTTCGGGCAGGCTTTTCAGCGTCATCCCTGGATTTAGTGTCCTTGTATCGTGTTGAACATCCCCAGTGCTTACTGACGTTCCGCCATTGAATCAATAGACAATGTTCAATGCTGCGCCATTAACTGAACACTAATTCAAAAACAGCGCTGGTAACCAAATAAAATGAAATTACAACGACCACAGAAACGAGGTATCTTGTGCTTGCAAACTTCTTCACTGTTCTACAGATGGCGGGATTGGCTTTTACATAAGGTGCGAGGAGAATTATAGCACAAGAAAATGATTACAGTCAAGCCAGTGTTAAAAAATCTCGGCTCAAAAACGCTTGCGTTCAGGCCAGCATTAAAAATCTCGGCTCATGTCCACTCATCATCCAATGGTTACCGAAAAATACAGGCCAGTGTTAAAAATTTGTTTGATTTCGACACCATGAGAAATACACCGAGACAAGACACACAGGGGAGATGCGTGCGCAGGTAGCTAACAGTCAGAAAGTGTAATGCTTGTCTTTTCTCATGAGATTTTAATTTTTTTC
Source organism: Pinus taeda (assembly GCA_000404065.3). Lineage (NCBI taxonomy): Eukaryota > Viridiplantae > Streptophyta > Pinopsida > Pinales > Pinaceae > Pinus > Pinus taeda. The sequence goes on along the minus strand of APFE031330848.1, from coordinate 28,885 downwards.
GGTCTTCAACCTGAATCTGTCACAACGGCAATCATCATCTCTGCAACTTTGTCATTATTTTGAACCGTGTACATCCGGATTTGGTTCAAATTTGCTTTGAAGCACGATTTCCCATTGCAATCAAGCGCAATACGGATTCAATTGTAATAAAAAACAATACAAATTGCAGTCAAACGCATACCAATTGCATTAAAAAACGTTTGTCTGCCTTCCACTCTGGACAGAGGCATTCTTCAGCAGCGTTACTTCATTCAAGTGATCAAATCCCTTAGATTACATGACAACTTCAGTCGCCCAGGACCAGGTGTCTTTGTTTTATTCCCTCCTACTGCACTAAACTTAATACCATGTTAGAACGTGCAAGAGAACGAAGGGCAGACTGTGCTCCAGGACATGCAATGAATTTTAGACAGACAAATCCAGCAGCGTTAAAAACGCAGACTTTACAGGATGCAGTGTTAAAAACGCAGTTGGGTCAGTCAAAACATTCGAGAGATATTTCAGAGGACAGATGCCTTCTAGCTGACAGAGAGCCAGGTAAAAGGAATATGGTAGACAGAGGTCAGGTAACGCAGAACTGACATATATATAGAGCCCACAAAACAAGTGGCTCAAATTGGAGCAGGACCAGCAATCGCCTGCTCTGATACCATGTTAAACACACATGGGAGCAAGAACAATATGAATGATAAATCATGAGAGTAAAATTTTTATTAACAAGAGATATACATTTATAGTACATTATGTGACCGTTGGGTTTCACATCCCAAGGTCTCTTGGACTCCTTTTGTCCATTCGGCTTCCACACTAACC
>APFE031330848.1:0-12792 GCA_000404065.3 Pinus taeda | reverse complement strand
TACATGCCGAAGCATCCAATACCATGGACCAAAAACCTTTGTGTCCAAAACCATGGACTGAAAACCATTGTGTCCAAAACCATGTGCGAAAAACATGCAAAAAACCATAGGTAGGTCCGCCCAACCTAATATGGGGTCCAAAACCAAAATTTGTACCCCTCAAACCCCCTATAACTCCCCCCGCTACAAAATCGTTACAACGAAGGGGGGGCTCCACCCCCCCTCCAATCCCTCGGTTAACTACGTGGGCTAGTTGTGGAAAGAATATAACACAACCCAACAACCAGCAGTAGATGATGAACAGGGTGATCATCCACAGGAATAGGAACTTCCTCAGCAGGATGAACTAATAGTATAAATGATGGACATAGAGATGATATAGCTGGAATAGGATCAGGAAACTAAAATCATGCCAAAAATGACTGGGGTCACCCCACAGGCTTCACCAGCTATAGCAGTAGAGAAAGTATCAAGTGAACAAGGGGATACCATTCCCTTTGAGGATGATCCAGGAGTAGATGTGTACAGCATAGCCTTTGATGAGTCACAACACAGAGTTGTACAAGCATGTAGAGCACATATCTTAGATGAGCATGCGTCACCTGCGCACTTTGAAGAATGGTTGGTTGTGTCAGATGTGCGAAGACCTCTAGCTATCCTAGCCGATGCTATGAAATCTTATGCTAAAGACATGAGCTAAAGTGTGGATTTCTTGATAGAAGAAAATGAGTGCATGGCTAAGGAATTGCAAGCAGCTAGGTAGAGAGAGGAACAATCAACAAGATCTTCCAGAGAGGAGATGAATAAAATGATACTTGCTGAAGTATTAGTTCTTGAGAAAGTCATGGGGAGACTGTATGATAGTTTGTCACCATGCACAAGGTAGTTGTCCATCTACATGGTCATCAACAGTGCTACATCAAGATAGCGGGCACACTCACAAACATACATGCCACTGTTGATCATGTACAGACATGGACAATGAGGTACAAGGGAGCCTCGCATCACTTGCATAAGATGATGAAGCTGTAGGTAGAGTTGGATAAAGCACACATCTAGTGTCTGATCTAGAACTATGAGGAACTCCTGCCACTCATCACCAATGTTGAGGCTTCTTATGCATGGTTGTTCAGGAGTTTGGATGTTGTGGTGAGAAAGTATGGCACCTCATAAATTGTAATAGTCACCGAAGCCAAAGAGAAGAACCAAGTTGGACTGGACCTGGACACGTACTTTGATCAAATGATGCACATGGCCATAAGTGCATAGTTGCAAATCAGTGTAGATAACATGCAAAGATATGTCACCAGCCTGGCCGTGCTCAGGACTTAGTTACACATGTTACGGGACAAGTTGGATAGAGGTTTAAGACTCAATATACCTGAAAGCAATGGAGGCAAGATTTCATATCCAGAAAGACATCATAAAACAGTATGTGGACACCATTGTGCAATACCAAGCTTGACATCAATTCGCCATCGAAGATCACGGAGAAGAGTTTGTAGAATTGGTCTTTCCACAACCATCCAAGTCTTAGTGTTGTCTTATCTAGCTGACTCAAGCCTATTTGTTTCCCACATGGGTATATGTTGAAAATGTAGTATTATTGTAAACATGAGGTAAAGTGAAATTCCAAGTGTCATTAGTTGAATGCAAACAATCATATGTAATGTAAAGAGTTATATGTAATGAAGTTGAAGAGTTATGAGGGTAGTCCAAAAGTCACAAAGGGGAATGTCAAGGGTCACCCCACCCTTTGTTATAAATAGAACCTCATAACACATAGAACAAGATTTTGGGAGCTAAGCTTTTGCTTGGCATTGCGTAGAGAGGGGTTGGAGAGTATTGTGATGAGACTTGGCTTCTCCACAGTGCAGAGTGAGTACATCTCTTTGGAGGTGCAAGCGGTGTTGGCTGTAACTTTCCACTATTGGGGCTATTGGCTATCATGGTTGTATGTATAGATAGAACTTTCACTTTATATAATATAACAATGCCGACACATCTTCATGCGTATGTTGTTATTGTAGTTTGAATATTCTGGTTACTTTAGCAATGTATGTTGTTTAACTTACGCATTTGTGTATGAACTATTTTGTATATGACTGTATGAATCTTGTTGAAGGTGTGTTGTTGGTTTAACCCATCACTTTGGATTGTCGACTAGTATTCTTTCTAGCTTGTGATGCCATTAAGCTCATGTGTCCCTTTTAGGCTGCATACAATTACACATTTCTAAGGGATACACTTCTTTTCCACCTCTATGTGTTAGAACCCCCATGCATCTCACTTGAATCCTTGCAAGGTCATACACTTGCTTTCGACAAAGATATATTGCTTACATCTGCATGCTACCACAGTCAAGGCACTACTGTACTACCCACTGCTTAGACTCCCACTCCAAATGGTCTGAGGTCTAGTTGGGACTTCTTACTAGGGAAATCCCCTGACATGTTGGTGGGTCCAATACCGTCCACATTTTTGGCTCTAGAACGAGGGCTAGATGACAAGCTGAGTAGTTAAAGTCTATTTTGAATCTCTGCACATCTTTCATGACTAAAATTACAACTCAACCTCCAATGTGTCTGTCTCACAGACGTGATTTTGAGGTGTCAGAGGATGTCTGGAATGACTTGTCACGTAACTTGTATGATGGTGAAGGTGGAGAAACTTTGCTTTGTCATGGTGTTACCTTCATGTGTTTCTATGAAGGAAATGAAATCCATGAGTATCACATTTCTTGCTCATTGTTCGCATTCACGTTCTGAGGGATTGCACTATAATGGTGTTTCACATTTCCCACAACGTCCATTCACTCTTTTGATCAATTGATCAGAGATTTTGCATGTGATTTCTATCGATACAATTGTAGAGAACTTAATAATCTTTTTTTGAAATTACAGAAAGAACCTGATGAATCCATTGAGCAATTTCACAAACGCTTTCATAATCTTGCATTTCAAATTCCTAAAGATGAAATTCATTGGAAATTTCTCGATGAAAGATTTAAGTATCTTCTTCACATATAAGAAAATTCACATATCTTAGAATCATTTGATCCCCTCCTAGCATACCTCAGTGTCAAAGCTACTAAATCTGAGACACACAAGGTTGTTGTCACAAGTGACATTCTGTCTGCTTATCATAAAAAATCTCTAGCTCCGCAGTGCGAGGTGGGAGAAGGTGTGTGCCCATCCGTTGAACTATCACATCCTCCCACCCCACCTACTCTGGATATCTAGGAAGATTTTGTTTGCGAGCTTGTTGGTTATCACAACGTGTCATTTTATCAACCTCTTTCCTCTTGTTTTGTTGATCCTATGGATTGTAATATGTTGTGTTCTCCCATTCTAGACTCCACACTTTTTGTTCACAAGGATCAAGTTGTCAACAAAGTTGGTGTTGAGCAACCAACCTGTGAAATCATTTATGATGAGTATGTGTAGGAGGCTGAAGAAGAACCCACGACAAAGGTGACCTCCTTTTGTCTGCACCTCATCTTCTATTTCCTCACATGTTTTTTGATTATGCTATTTCTGATTTGTCTTGTGAGAATCCATCCCCGAATGTTTTTACTTCCGATCATTCAGAAAACACACCAGATGTTAGTTTGTCATTGCATTGTGGAGAGGACACTTCGTTATTTGAAAATCCTCTCAATCTTTCATCTGTCATTTCCAGAAATGCAGAGGGTGAACATTCTTGTTTCTCATCAACCCCTCTGTATGATTCGTTAGATCATAAAGATGCCAATGAACATATCAAATTTTTGGATCGTGGCTGTCATGATCTCTTTACTCCTTCATCCAATCATGACGCTGATTCATTCGCAGTTGATCTTTCTAAGCCACTGATCTTGGATGATCTCCCTGATGATGAAGTGAAAACCACTCAAGTTGTCGAGGCACTTCACCTCTTGTTGATGGTTATGTTAGGTCCTCACTGTCTTGAGGTCGATTCCATTTTATATCAGAAATTTGTTAAAACACCCAAAGCTCCTCATCACTCTCATGTTTACATTGAAGATCATTCCAGTTCAATATTTCATAGCCTCCACCTAAATCACATGATTCCATCACTCATGGGTATGAGGAATCATACACAACAAGTGCTCTTGCAAAATGCAAGTTGTCTTCCTTTTTCATGTTTGCTTGTTTGTCACGGTCAAAAGAGTGTACATGCTTATTGTCTGAGCACAATGTGTTGCATCACCATGACATGTCCACATAATGCTTATCTTGTGCTTTTACTCATTTCTTTTCTGTGGACGCTTTTAAAATTGGAGCATGTTGGTATTCAATGTTTTATCTTTCTCGTTTGCTAGTTTACATGCTTTTCTTTCTTGTTAACCATGCATTCACCAACATGGGTCAACCAATGCGCTGGTGGATACATTGGAAATATCACTTTACATGAGTGGGCCCATGTGCTATTTAGTTTAGAAGTAGGAGTAGTGTTTGATTTTGTTTTTCTTTATTTGCGTGTTTTCTTTGCATTCTTGTTTGCATTGCTTTCTTTCTTGCTTAATTGGTTTGATTTATTTTACTTCTGCTCTTCGCTTGTTATTTAATAATAGGTTTAGTTTCACATGAAGCTATGTGTGGCTCTCGAGGCAAGCAAGGTGAAGTACAAGAGGACTTGTACAACTACCAACACTTGGTTATCTGTTTTCCTCTCTCTCTCTCTCCTCTCTCTTCTCTCTCTCTATATATATATATATATATATATTATATATATATATATATATTAAATCTTGTTTTCTTTGGTCGATGATACCCTGATGGAAAATAAGTTCTGTTCAGAGTGAGTCTTGGTGAAAACACGAAGCTTGCACTTTTAACTAGTATTGCCTACTCTAATTGGCTTTTTTGGTTAACCCTTGTCAGCTCAGTCAAGTAGAGTAAGCTGAGGGGGAAAACCTTAACAAGTATGTTAGAGGTATATATAACATACTTCTCTGAAGGGACAACCTCTTCTACTCCCAATGAGTCATGATCCCTCTTCTGCCTCTGAAATAAATAAGTGCCTAGGCAGAGTTCTTTGAAAAATTAAAAAATGGCAATTAAAAAAGCAAATAAAGCAAAAGAAGAGAAGGGTTTCCTGCACAGAGAGGTGATGCAGGTAACTCCGCTGGGGGTACTCACTAGGCTCACTGGCAGCGGAGTGATGCTTGTGTCCCTGCATGACTCTATCGAGGTACTGTCTAGGCCTGCTAGAAGGGAGAAACACTAGAGATGAAACTAACACTCTAACATTTATATTAGTTGTGCACTAATATACCCCTCATGCCTAATCGAAACAACTCAGTTGGCTTGGCTTGGTATGTGTGCTGGCCGATAAAGGGAATGGCAGGGACTATATCTTTAACCCAAGCTTAGTGCTGAAGCCATCATGATCAAAGAATCTAACAATTCTTCCGGAGGAGTTAGAATCACTTTACATGAAATAAGATCCATACAGAGAGGTGGAGTTCTACCAATGTGTTGCCAATGTTGTAGTGACTACAACCACCCTCCAAAATTTTTCCTTTCCTTCATTTTGGAGCCTCCCTCCTCGAAATCTTAGCAGCCATCTTGTAATGCTTAGGTATTTGTGTTTCAATTGTTTTTATATTTCGCTTAACATCTTGTCTTCACTTGTTTTGTCGACTAACTGCAACTTGACCCAACAACGTGGTTCACATCCGATATTTGTGTTGTATGGGAAAGATTTGCCATCCCAGAGGCCAACTGCCAGGCACTCAAGAATTGTGCAGAGCAACACAACAACTACCTTGCACTCAGAAATTGCGCACAGAAGGCAACTAGCCTTGCTCTAGAAAGTTGTGCAGAACTTGTGAGACAATTGGGGCTACTGAGCCTAGAAACAATGCAGAAGCTTCCACTCAGTCGTTGTACATTGCATGTGCCTGTAGGTTTCCTGGTTCCCTCCAAAACAACACAATTTTTCCTTGCATACATGGAAGTTTTTCGTGAAAAAGAAAAAGTAATCAAAATAAAGCAAAAAAGCATCCCTAGAGTTTAGGGATCTATTTTTAGCACTGGGAGTTACATGCAAAGTCGATTTTAGAAACTTCCCACCAAGTGTCACTTTTTCCTATATTTGTGGCATGCCTGTCATAAACCCTAAATATAACAAATCTATTTAATAGACACCCCAAAGTTAATTATTCACATTTGATCTTGGAGCTATGGCATTACTGAGGCATTTAGGAACCTTCGGCACAGTCAACACAACAGACACAATTTTTTTGGGTAAGTTTTGTTTTTCATGTCTTCTACCACTTTTTCTATCATTTTTGATTTATTGGCTTGTTGGAGTGCTATTTTCCTTGTTTTATGGAACTACTATTGACTTTTCAATTTATTTTAACATGTATAGGTGTTTTTTCAAGTTTTACATTGCTTTTCCTTAGTGTCGCATGCATGACCCTGTTTTTGCACTAATAATCGCCGTTGCGATGACTCTCTTCATGAGCTTCATTGTTTTTCCCTTTGACTGATTTATGCAGTTGCTTGGATTTCATGCATGTCTATTCACTTAGATCTACATGATATTTGAACACTCATTCAGTTCCTCTCATTTTCAGGTTTCCTTTGGTTAGATCTGGGCTGCCTTGGCCCAGATCTTGCTTCTCCCGGCATGCACTGCACATTCCCAGAAGTCAAGGCTCTGCCTTACCTCTAGCAATTGTGCAGAGGCTACCTGACAATGGCTCCTATTTGCTTGATGGGGCTTGACCCAGGTTCAGAAGAGTTTAGCCAAACAAATCCTGCACTACAGGCCCTTTCGGCAATAGTCCGTGGAGTGCGGACTAAAGCCTCACCTGAGGTAGCAGGGGAGGGTGCTGAAACCCGGTTTCTGCACCCTAGGGATGTTTTACTGAGGACTGGAAGGGTTGCAAACCAATCTGCGCACTCGCACTACTCTGCTCAGTTTGTCTAACCTTCGTGAAGCTCGATGATGAGGCTCTTCTTAGATTCTTAGTATTATCGTGTTTATTATAGATCAGAGCTAATTATTACGATCTTTAAGAAAGAATTTAATAGTTATAACCAGTGTGCGCACCCATATATCTTACAGATATGCATTAATTCATAGCATAAGCAAGAAACACATATAGATATGCGATAAAACACACAATATTTCCAAAACAACTTATCTCTTATTAACTTTGATCCAGTACATTCCCATTCCACCTAGCGCACTCAGTTGTAGGAGTCCACACACACAGCTGCAGACTCTACCAGGCCTCTGCACACACAACTGTAGAGCCTCTATCTATCTACTATCACCCACAACTCAGACTTACAGACTTAGAGCAACTAATGTATTCATAAACCCATAACACATTAGATCTTTTAAAAAGATACTCTATACCCTTAGAGCCTCACTCTATTTATACATTCCCATGGTCCGCGGACCATGGGTAGGTTGACTCACTTTTTATTATTTTACATTATTTTCAGGCAGACAACCCTTTGACTCGACCTATTACAGTTCACGCTCCGCACATCTTGCAGAACTTTTACAATATCATCACCCTACATTATGGGCTTTAAGTCCCAAAACCATTACACGAGGCCTCCGCTACCCAGTAGGCCCTTAACACAATCACCGTGACTCATCCCAAGTCACTTGTCGGTGAGGTGATACACACTGCCAAGGCTTCACGATCCACCATCCCTTTGAGTGATGCACTATGTTTTGTTGCTCCCTCCTTATCTCCTGCAACTATTCTTCAAGCTCCTGCTCCATTACCTTTAATTCGTGCAACCAATGATGTTCATTCTGCTCTACTCAGTTAACATAGAGCACCCCCTCACAGGATTTTAGCTCAATCTGGGGTGTCGCATGCAGGAACTCTTCGTGTCAAAGCAGCAAGTCTACAATTTCTGGCCTATTATATGCACTGTCCACTACAGCTTGTGTTGCATGTTTTGCAAGAAAACTGTTGTTGTCCACGAGATCCCAATCTTCAAGGTGCATTGGAAACAAACTGTTAACTTCAATTCCATCATGTGTCTCAATATTCACAGTCTTTCCCTTATCTTTTGTGGGTCGCCATCCAGCCTGTGGTTTAGGTGACAACATCTGAACCAGTTCTGCTTCGTGTCTAAGAATTTTCGATACATCCCCTACCGTCGGTGCTGAACTTGGTGCGGCGTCCATGGCCGTCAACATCACACTCTCCAGAAGGTCTTGCATCTCCATTAGCTATATTACAACCCCTAGGATTATGTCTTAAGCATTAATGATCATCAGTTCCATACCAGTAGGGAGGCACAATAACTTACTTCTCTCGATACCATAGATCATTTGGTGGACGCCCCCCTGCGATTTATAGACGTGTTGAAGTTCAAAATTAGTCATTCTCTCCTTTTCTGGTGCATTAATGTTAAATATATGGTATATTATTCTGGATCTAGTTCATACTTCAGATTTTAATTGTTCGCTGCCCACTCCTTTTGTCAAAACTCAGACATCTTGTCATGAACAGTGACAACAACTGTCACCTCTATGTTTATCCACGTAGCAGCGCAACCCCTTTTGCGTAACTGTGACCCTTCTAACATATGTAGCTCTTTAATAGATTTTTTTACCATCCCGTGCTCTCTTTCAACTATCCGGAGTGGTGAGATTGTGCTTCAGTCGGTTAGTTAGGTAGTTGGCCCACCCATGTAGAGCTTCAGGCGACTGCCATTTACTCTACATGGGAAGAGCTCTCCATTAAGCTTGCCGAGATGGACCACACCTCCATCTGTGACTTCTTTGACGACATAGGGTCCCAACCAATGCATTCAAAGCTTTCTAGGGAATTTCTCGAACTTGTTGTCATATAGTAATACTAGATCATTTTCTTTGAACGTGCACAACTTGATATGGTGATCATGCCAAGATTTTTCTCACTGCTTTTGTACTTGCTGATGGAATCCTGCCAGAAACCATTCCTCCTCAAGTTCTTCCAATTGCGTGAGCCTCTCCTACAAGGCCCCATATTCTACCATGCCTGTCATTGCTGCTATTCAAAAACTGGGTATAATGTATTCCATTGGCATGACAACTTCCATGCCATAAACTAACCGAAAAGGTGTCTGACCCGTCAACTTCTTGCATGTGGTTTGGTATGCCCATAGCACATAAGGTATGCACAAAATCCCAATCGTTTCACTGCACATTACATACCTTGGTCAACGTAGTCTCCAAAATCTTGTTGAAAGCTTCGACGGTCCCATTCGCTTGCAGGTGGTATGGTGTATTCTGCTGATGATATATCTAGAATTCCTCAATGAGAATGATGATAGTTTCATTCAAGAAGTGCATTACACAATCACTCATTAGAATTTTCGGGCATCCAAACTGTGTTAACACAGTCTCGAATAGAAATTTTGCAGCGGTAGCGACTGTGCAGTACTTAACCGGCTGTGCTTCCGCCCAACGAGTCAAGTATTCTGTCATGGTGATGATATAGCATGCACACATCTTTCCTTGAGGTGTGATAGGCCCCACAAAGTTGATCGCCCATTTTTCAAACGGTTGCAGCGTCATCTACGGGTTGAGCGGCATTTCATCCCTCCATGATGGTTTCCCAGTTTGTTGACATACGTCACAGGCCCGAAAATACAATTTTGAGTCTTGATGTAGAGTTGGCCACCATAGTTCGACGCGAATAATCTTCTGTGCTCTTACACGTCCCACATAATGTCCTCCTACATTCCCCCCATGTGCTTCTGCGAGGATCTATCCTCGCTCAAATTCAGGTACATATCTTCAGAAGATTTCATTGGTTCCCATTTTATAGAGGTGGCCCCCGATGATAGTAAAATCTGTTGCACATATCACCAATTCTTTCGTCTGCTAGACTGAATATCCTTGCGGCACGGTCCATGTTGTTAAGAAGTGGATTATGTGCTCGAAGTGTTCATCCATGACACGTAATGCATAGAGCTGTGCATTGGTTAATCCTTCCTCCAAGTTTTTTGGCTCCTCCCCATTCTCAATTCGTGAGAGGTGATCTGGACCTACGTTTAGGCATCTTGGCTTCATAATGACTTCAAAGTCATATCCTTGGAATAGTAGCAACCATCTACAAATATGCGCCCCCAACACATGCTTATTCACTAAGTATTTCAATGTGGAATGATCAGTATACATCTTAAAGTGGCCACCCATCAGATAGTGGTGGTAGTTTTGTAGTGTATACCATCGCCAGTCCCTTGCACTTAGTAGTAGAATAGTTCTTTTTAGCTTTGGATAGCTGCCAGCTTGCAAATGTCATCTGGTGATTGATGCTTTCTACACCTTCCTACGTAAGTACAATGCCTAGTGCAATACACGACACATCAACATGTACATGAAATTTGATGTCCCATTTTGGAAAGACCAGAATAGGAGCATATGCCATTTTTTCCTTGAGGACCTCCAGACTCTTCGTACATTCCTCATTCCAACAATATGTAATGTCCTTTTTCAATAATTGTTCCATTGTTTCCATGACTTGTGCATAGCTCTTAATGAACTTTCGGTAGTACCCAGTGTGTCCCAATGTGGCGTGCAGTTGTTTGACACTTCACGGCACCTCCAGATTGAGTATGACAACAACCTTTGTGGGATCCACCATCAGGCCTTGTCTGCAGACCACATGACCGAGCAAGTTTCCAAATGGGACGAGGAACGTGCATTTCTTAAGGTTCAGTGCAATCTGGTGCCATCGACAAGTATCCAGCATCAACCGTAAGCTCGCGATATGTTTCTTAACTAGCCCAAATACAGTCCAATCGTCAAAATAAACTTCCAAAAACTTGTGGATGAATTCCTTGAATGCAACCACTACTACGCGCGAAAATATTACTGCCGTGTTCTTCAATCCAAAGGGCATAACAATGTAATAGAAACATTGCCATTCGGTCACGAAGGTTGTCTTGCTTCTATCTTCCGGTGTGATCTTGATCTGATGGTACCCTGAGAACCCATCCATGAATGAGTATGCTTCTTGCGTACCAACATTCTCCAGGACTTCATCTATGAATGTTGTTGGGAACGGATCATGGACACAGGCATCATTCAGCTTTCAGAGGTCCACGCAGATTCAAATTTCGCCCTTCTATTTTTTCTTCTGCATTATCATAGGACTCACCCAGTCAAATTCTTCCACGAGTTCAATAATTCATGCTCCCAGCATTTTATCCAATTCTTCGCGGACTTTTTCCTTATACTTCGGGTTTAGGCGGTACGAGCGCTGCTTAACTGGCTTTGCGTCTGGTTTTAGAGTTATCTTCATCACACCTAGGTCCCCAAGGATCCCTTTTAACTCCGTGATTTTGGTTAGGAATAAGTCTTGATATTCTCGAAGTAACTCGACGACCTTATCCACCATGGCATCATCCCAATAGTCTCCCAGCTTCGGGTACCTCGGCTCCTCATCTGTACCAATATTCACTTGCTTTGTTTTCAAGGGCGTTGTGATGTCAGGGTCCTCGATCGATGTTTCGTGAAACTCATGACTCCCCTCTGATTCCAGAATATTGATGTTTTTGGGGTCATCATCGTCATCCTCTACTTGCACATTATAACATTCTAGGGCCTGTCTCAACTGATGAGACCGCCCTGGCTGCACTATTTCTTCTGGTTCCAATGGTATTTTGAAAATGGTGGCCTTCACAACTTCTAGTGCATCGTCAACAATATCCATCCATTGATCCTCAAATAAGAACGTTAATAAAGATCCTTCATGCAGGATATCCCATTCACTTGTACCACGTCCAAGTTCTGTTTCAGTATACCAATTCCTTGGGATGACATCTAGGGTGTGATAAAGTAAGTGTACCCACTCTGGCTGGGGTTCTTCTCCATAGGCCATGGTCCATCTTGTGAGGTGTATGCGTGGGTCATCACGTCCATTGTATTTCTCGGTTATTCATAGTTCCGACTTCCCAAACCTTATCTGCATCATTTGCCTGCAGCCGCACCAGTCTTTAAAGGTGCCTTCATGTGTTCCCCACCAACACGCAGGTGTTGCTTGAAACACCCATTTTAATGCATCAAACCTCTAGTGCTCTGGCACTGCGCTCTCAAACTTGTTCAGGAATTCGTCCATCATTGTCAACGCATCGTACATTGGTAGATCTCGATCCTGAACTGATACACAACACAATGATTTAGTCATCATATTATAGTTTAGTGTGGTTACCTCTTTTAACTAATTATGCCAGTGTTCATCTTCTTCTTCTGAATTTGAGGAATCTGCGTGCTCCCACGGTATACGCCCCTCCGTAGTCAGATTTACCCAATCCTGATCTCGCGTAGTTATTTCGTAGATATAATCCAATTCATCATCGCTTCCATCGTTGCATACAGGTTCAGTGTAGCGTGCTCCTTCAGCTGGATATAGTGGGATAACTACGTGCAAGGAGTTTTTTCTCAATATCATCTTCCGCTTCTTTAAGTTAATTACTCCATTCATATCGATGGGCCAGTCTATTCCTAACAATGCGGGGTAAGGGTTACTGTCATCCACAATTTATATTACCTCAAAATTTGTTTGTGTGTTCGCACCTTCGATGTCCACTGTGACTCCTTGCAATCTCCCCATGGGCAAGATATTTTATTGGTTCGCCATCCGTAATTGAATAGGAGACCATTGTAATGCAGGCCTACCCATGTGTTCCCATGTCTGTTTAGGTAGCACATTTTCATCCGAACCTAAGTCCAGAATTGTTATATGGGAATAGTGTCCACACGGATGCTACTATTCCCACTAAGATGGGTGGCTATCTTAGAAACAAACAATCA
>APFE031330845.1:33815-94525 GCA_000404065.3 Pinus taeda | reverse complement strand
TGTAGATGATTTGATTCTAACGGGAGATGAGCTGTTGATACTTTCATGCAAGGAGGATCTTGCTCGGGAGTTTGAGATGAAGGACTTGGGCCTCCTTCATTATTTCCTGGGATTGGAAATTCGGCAGTGCAGTGACAGACTATTTGTTTCTCAGGGTAAGTATACTCAGGAGATGCTAGAGAAGTTCAACATGCATGGCTGCAAGCCTGTTGATACTCCTCTTCCTGGAGGTTGGAGGAAGGAGGATGCTACTTCGACGGAGGTAGTGGATGCCACTGTTTATCGACAGTTGGTGGGGTCGCTTATGTATCTGGTCAATACACGACCCGATATATGTTATGCTGTTAACCGGCTTTCACAAGCTATGGTTAAGCCTACCAAGCTCTTCTGGAAGGTGGGCAAGCATGTATTGCATTATATCAGAGGCACATCGGGATATGGATTGTGGTACAGACAGGAGGATGAGGTGAAGCTATGTGGCTTCACGGATGAAGATTGGGCAGGGAGCCCAACGGACAGAAAGAGCACATCTGGAGGGATCTTAAGTATCAGAACGACCGCAGTTTCTTGGTACAATAGGAAGCAGAGATCCGTGGCACTCAGTTCTGCGGAGGCCGAGTATATGGCAGCAAGTTTGGCTGCATGCGAGGCTATATGGATGAGGAAGATCCTGGTCGGGTTGTTCGAGTCTCATTTGGATCCTACTGTGATTTACTGTGATAACCAGAGTTGCATTAAACTCTCGGCTAATCCTGTATTTCATGATAGATCCAAACACATCGACAGCAGGTACCATCATATCAGAGATTGTGTGCAGCAGAGAATCATGTTACTTTCATATATTCCATGGAGGATTAGGATGTTGATATCTTGACGAAGGCACTCACCAGGAGCAAATTCAAGTACCATTGAGACAGGATAGGGGTTGCTGATAATCCATATCTTGTTGAGAGGGAGTGTTGAGAATGCAACAAGATGATGGAGCTTAGTGAAAAGAAGTCGCCTTCACAAAGTGGGCACGCAGGCTATTTTTGGCGCAAGTCTATTTTTAGACATATGGATCATGGTCTATGAGTTGCAGGATGCTGTTTATGGATGATTGGTGATGTTGGTAAAAATAGATGGACTTCTATTTTTAGACAACAACAGAGGTACTGTCAGTCTAAATATAGAACAGTCGAATATTATTAGCCCTTAATAATATTTGGACTATAAACATTATCTTATTCTCTTGGAGCACTTCAGTTCGAGCTACAGATGTGTCACATGCAACTTCCAGAAGGAAATATGTGGTTCCTATGGGTTAACTTGAACTATTGCATGGAGGAATTCAGTTAGGACTTCAGTGATTGAGTTCTGTGGAGTTGGATCAGGAGTTGATGGAGTTGTGTTCAGTTTGACTTAGTTGAACTAGTTGTAGTTAGTCTAACTGGAAAATAGACCAATATTGAGTGGTGTGAATTAGTTATTAATTAATTCACTAATTATTAACTCATAAAGCAACTGAAGAATACACCAGTTACCTCAGTGCATGGACAGTTCAGTGGAGAGAAGTGTTAGAGGTGAGTGAAAGGGAAAGACATCTGCCAGTTGTGACTATAGTTGTGCATGTGATTTGCACAATCAGTGGGATTGAGTTGCCAATGAGGATTGCGTAGTGTTACACAAGGGAAACACATGAATGGATCAGCCATTCTCAATATTCTTGATGCAGGATTGTGTAGTGGAGGCAGGCAAGTAGTGGAGGTGATTTAAGCCAACGATTGTTTCAGATATATGTTGTATTGTGTGTAGCAGTGGAGCTAGTATTGTACTGTGTACTGTTACATGATCTCAATCAATATAATACAAAGATAGTTTGGGGTTTTTAGCAAGACGCTTTCCCCGTGAAAAATACGGTGTTATGTGTGATTGATGCTTCTATCTTCGCATGCAATTGTTTCTGCTTTCACAAATTGATGATCAAACATAGATGAGATTATGTATTATGCATGTATTCTGCAATAGTGTATAATCAGGATAATCTCAGTTGAATAAGTGTCATATTATTCATAAAATTTCTACAGTGTCACCAAGAAATTGGACTTGTGACAAAGAAGAAGATAGTGAGGATTGTATAGAAATTTTGGGAGAAATTCCAAGTGAGATGGAAGATTTGTGGCATAAGTTAAGTCTTTTGTAGAAAAGGCTAGAAAACCAAAGAATAAGTGTCCAGACTGTAATGTTAGAGTTGAATGAGAATGTCATGGGTGACAAATGTGGAAAAGAAGTTGTCAAAAATGTTGGCAAAGAGAGAAAACATGGTGAAACATTTATGCTTAACAAATTGGTTGATTATGATGTAGTAGATAATAGAGAAGAAAATGTGGATAAGTATACAATCGTGAAGATGATAGGCAATAAATTTGAAGATATGAAGCAACAAGTGGAAGTTGTAGAAGAAGAGGTTCACTGTGAACCTGAGTGAGGAGACATCCTTGGAATGGATGATGTGGAGGAGAGAATAGCTAACAATCTCATGAATTATTTTGAGAGTTCAAATCAACAGACTGATATGCTAATAGAGGAGGAGAAAACAGAGTAGCATACTGATGTGTTTCCAAAGGAAGAGGCACTGAGGCCTTATGTTTTCTATTTTAATAATTATTTTGTGAGTGTAGGTATAGTTGCAGATGCTAGAGGAAGTTTGGCACAGATGGGAAGCCAAATAAAAATAAAAGGAGAAGATTCTGTGGAAGAATTTAATCCATGGAACAAAGATGTTCAATTGCTGGAGAGAATATTGGAAAGTCAAGATTCAATGTAGAAAGAGATAATCATGAAAGAGGGTAAGGATATAAGGGCGGCAGTAAGGAACCAACAACTACATGGTGGAAGTAACCAACAACAATTTGAAGAGTTAGTGGACAACAACAACAACCTGAAGCAGAGAGAAAGAGATAATAGTGAATGGTAGAATATGGACCAGCCCAAAGAAATGCTAGAGATGGGGATTGAAGAGTTATGGAAGTTAATGATGAAGCAGTCCATATGGAGGAGGTTGACAGCAATGGGAAGGATGATCAATCAGAGTATGAACCTGATTGACAAGGCGAGAAAGATAAAGCAAAAGACAACAGACATGCAACAACAACAAAGGAGCAAAGCATTTGGGCTGTTGCAAGGTAAAGTTTGGGACCCTGGAGGTTTTCTAATAACATATGAAGACACAAGATCAGGAGATCATGAATGTTTTCAACTTTGGGAGTCTGATGCAAGAGCATTGGCTCTCAAAGGTCAAGCTCAAAGTATCTAGTCGGACCTAAAGGTCTAGACATTAGCCAAGAAGGGGCCATTGTAAAATTTCATGTAAAACAATATTTATTTCTTAGCAAGTGTAGATAGGGAAGTCTATTTAGTGGTTCATTTATAATTAAGGCTGACTTATCCATTGCTAGTTTTTAAATTAGGCAAAAAGATCAAGTTAGGATTAGTTAGGAACTTGTTTGAAGAAACTCTTGAGCAACTAAAAGTAACTAAGGAACAGTTCCTCAACTGTAAATACACTGCTAATAATGTATTGAAAAAGAAAAAGATAGTTAGGAGGAGTTAGCAAGCCAGCTATCCAGCCAAGGAGAGTGTGATTGTAAGCCTCTGGGCAGAGTGTGAAACAGAGGCCACTGTAAAGAAGAATAAGGCCTAAGAGACAAAGATTTCATTCTGTAATCATTGTTTATGTTTATAAATCCAAAGATTGATTCAAATCTGTATAAATGTGTATTTCGTGTGTTAGATGATGAATTATGTGTTATCATAGATTTGCGTAATACAAATATGTGCAGGCAGAGTCGAGAAAAACGCACAAAGGAGGGAAAGAGACAGAGGAGTGTAATGGATCATTGAATCCATTAGAAGGATCAAAGCCAAAGCTCATGAGGAAGTGCACAATGAAGCAGCCACGGGATCAGAACCTGAAGAAAACCCAAAGAACCATGATAAACATTGAAGAAACGACGAAAACCAAGTAAAGAGGCGGACGAAAGAATGAAGTATCATTGAACAAAAACCGTTCGATATTTAAGATCAACAGACTAGATCCAATCATAGACGAGATGGAGGAATATCGCATCGGCAGAAACCCTTCAAGTGTTGTCGGATGGTCGAAGGGTATAAGTGATTACAATCAGGCGATTAATTGTTAACTGTCAGATCACGAGCCTGATTGACAGTTCAGGTGTAATCGCATATCGTGAAAGTTAGGAGTAGGGGGACAGAGTGATAGCAATACCCGATAGTGATATTGCTATATCGCCGATGAGCGATGAGGCCAATCGAAGATTTGATAGATTGGAGGCATCGATGATCGGGAATCGGAGGAGGAGTAGCGTAGCGGAAGCGTGGCAGACTCGACAATAAATGTAAGTGCGAATGTATAAATTTTGAGATCTGCTTATATGGTTCGAAGTGGAACTTTAGTGTATTTCCTTTGTATTCTATAAAATTCATGGGTTGAGTCTTTTAAGGCTTAAGTGTTGTTTAACCGTTTCCGATAGTCACATATCGGAGTCGGAGGGGCATTAAGAGTATATATGTGGTATGACCACAATAACTTGTGATGAGCGATTGCGATGAAGGCAATCCTTGGGAAATGTGCAAAGGCTTATGTTTGGCGAAAAAGGTATGTTAGTGCATGTTTTTACATGTAAGATAATTACAAAGGATTAAAGTGCCGATAGAAGGGTTTTATGGTTAAGTCTAGTTATAACCAAAGTTTATAAGATGAAGGTTTAATGTGAGGGCTTAAGGGTTTTATAAAGGTTATGAAGGGTTTTAAAAGTCTTGATAAGAGATATTTGAGGAAGGCTTTAATAAAAAGGTTAATGAAGGCTTGAGGGTTGATTTAATTCCCGATATGTGGATTTTTCCTAAGAGTTAGGCTATGTTGGGTTTTAGCAAATAATTAAGCATTAAAACTGATAAAGGGGCCTTAACCACTAATGGTTGAAGATTTGACTCCTTAGAGAGTTAAATTCCTGGGGAAAATGTGATTATGAATTTGTATATGCATACTGTGGGTAAAGTAGGGGTAACCCTACATAAACTTCCACAAAAAGCTAAAGGAAAGTCTCTTACATAATTTTTAGAGGAAAACATGAGGAGAAAGAAAAAAAAAATTTAAAACTAAAAAAGGAAGTAGAGGAGATGAAAGCTTTGAAGAGGGACATAAAACACAAACTGAATTACTCACAAGGAAAAACATGAATATTATTGAATAAAATGATAAAATAAAGAGGAGAATAAAAGGCTATAGGAAGAAAATGTGATGAATTCAAAACAATCTTATGAATAGTATCAACAAAAGAAACAACTAAAGGCCAAAAATAGAAGCTTGAAGGTAAGGGTGCTCATGCAAAGACCAAGACAGTAAATTAAGAGGGAATCTACACCCAATACAAATGTAATTATAATGGCAATAGGGCCATTTGATAGTCACAATATTGCAATTTTGTTGCATGAGGACATGCAACAAATTCTCCTTTGGGGAGATGCTAGTCCTTGTTTTTTGTGAAAAATAACCATCATAATAAACCTCATTCTAACCAAAATAAACTTATCACCTGCTACTTTTATTACATTTTTCTTCATTTTGACCAATACAACCACTCGAAATAGTTTTTTATCATTTTATTTTAGTTTTTGAATTTTGGCAAATTTTATGCATTATTAATTCATTTTACTAGATTTTATAGGAAAATATCTGTTCATGTAATTTCTCCTTCATTTAGATATATGTAGGTGAGTTGGGTCAAAATAAAGGCGTGTGTTTTGTTCTTTACTTTCCTTAGGTGGACCATGTCCTATTAGTTCCATGAAAAATCCCTTGAATAATCATGATCAACATGTGCTCAACTTTGCTAGTCAACATAAGAAATACACCGCGACAACAATGAAATCCGCCTATATATTGTGAGTTCGTGATTTTGCTCAATTTTGGCCACTTTAGAGGTTGAATATGATCTAGATGGATGATAAAAATAGGAATAAGTTGGTTGGGTTCAGATTCTTCAGCATTTTAGTTTTATATTTGTTGTATAAATACATAAGAAAGTGAAGTTGTAAGGGGGGAAGTAGACTTAAGTTTTGAATTTTATTTAGTTCCTCATACTCATAAGAATTTTTCATTAAAGATCTATACTGAGTTTCCTTTTTATCAATATATGTAACAATCTTGAGTTTCTTTAGTTGATGGGGCTTTTTACTTTACAAGTTGAGGCTTGAATGATCCAAGTGGATATTAGTGGCCACCCACTCATTCCACTGGTTCACACCATGATTTTTCTATTTTGGTAGTTTTCTCTTTTTGGAAATTTTTAGGTCCTAAACTTTTAGAGTTGTTACAAGGTCCTAAACAACATTTTTTTGGGAAACAAGCCAATGATAGTCATACACTTCGTTGACAGTCAGAAAATGTACTTCTCGGATATGCCTTTCCAATGTGCTATTGTGTGTGTACTTCTGCATTAATTGTCAAGTTGGCATATGGTCAACTTCTGCATTAATTATCTAGCCCTGAACAATATCATTTTTAAGAATTAGTACTTTATTCCTTAAATTGATGACCTCTTGACTAGATCAAGAGGGCCAAGTACTTTAGTAAGATTTATTTGAAGTTTGGTTGCCACCAAATCCAAATAGAACCAACTAATGTGTGGAAGACTATTTTCATGTCCAAGGAGGGTCTTTTTGAATGGTTTGTCATGCCATTTGGTTTGATGAATGCCCCAAAAATATCATGAGGCTGATGGATGATATCTTGCAGCCTTTCACCAACTCTTTTGTGGTTGTATATGTAGATTACATTGTCATCTTCAACAAGAGTTTGGCATAACACTTGCAACATATTGAACATGTCCATCATTCTTTGTAGCAACATAAGCTATGTGCTAACTTGAAAAATTATCCTTGGCATGATAAGGTCCAATACCTTGGCTACATTATTGATGAGAAAGGTGTGCATGCGGACCTAACCAAGATCCAAGTAATTCAGGATTGGCCAACCTCGACAACTCTAACAAAGCGTCATAACTTCTTGGGCCTTGCTAACTTATATTGAATATTCATGTTGGGGTTCTCTTATATCACTTGGCACTTAAGTTAAGTGAATGAGGGTGAAGCAAAGGAAAATTTCTTTTGGTCTACGTCACAATAGGAGTTCAATGAACTAAAAAAATTCCTTTTCTATACACCATTCCTCACCCTGCCAGACCTGCAGCAACCATTTGAGATTGAGATAGATACCTTTGACTATGATATTGGTGTATTCCTAATTAATCAAGGGAATCCAGTGGCCTATCATAGTGAAACACTCTCTAATACTATTTGGATATAACCCACCTATGATAAGGAAATGTATACTTATCAACAATAAAAACATTATGTTATGGGAAAGGAGACGATCATCCACATGGATCACATGCCCCTTCAATTTATGCAGATGAAAGGGGAGTTACAGAATGGTTTCCATTAAAAATGGTCCACATACCTACAAAATTTCCATTTGAACATCAAATACAAGAAGGGTAGCACCAATCATGTCACAAACTAGCTCAGTTGGCCCCTGATTATGGCACTAACCATAGTTCTCAGCTCTTGTGGTAATGAGACCTTTGGATGGCCACAACTATATAATAGTAATTGGAAATTTGCTACCACATACTAGATGTTGATGGCAGGAAAGAAAGTTCCAGACTTCCACCTCAAGGATGTACTATTGTGCTACCTGGGACACCTTTGTCTTCCTTCAAGTGAGTGTGCCAAGCTAATTTGGGAGGCACATTATAGTCGAGTAGTAGGGAACTTTGGTGTGGAGAAGATAGTGGGATTACTAGAGAAGTATTTTTATTTGCAAAAACTTCAACAAGAGGTTGACAAGTGTATTAGGTCCTACACTACTTGCACCATTTCCAAGCCAACCATTAAGAAGCAAGGACTATACATCCCTGATCCTACTCCTACCCAACTTTGGGAATCAATTTTGATGGACTATATGTCTATCCTTCCTTCTACCAAGCATGCTAATGACTAAGTGTTTGTGGTTGTTAATACATTTTCTAAGATGGTCACTTTGGTTTCCTGTAAGAAGACTATCACAACAAAATCCACTGCCAATATATTCTTCAAATGAGTGTAGATAAAATTTGGGATTCCATAGACCATCATATCATATTAGGATATCATGTTGCTAAGTGCATTCTAGTCAAGTCTCTCATTAGTTTTGGACACCAAGCTCACTAAATCAATTGTATTCCACCCCTAGACTGATGGTCATATATAGGTCATCAACATGATGATCATGCACATATTACGCATGTAAAACTCTGACCATCCATGAAAATGGGATGAGAGTCTCCTCTATGTTTAACATAAATACAACAAATCTCTTCATAGCCCAACTAGCCATAGCCCCTTTTAGGTGGTCCTGGGATTTCAATCATTACGTCCCATTGATGTTGCATTGCCCCTTGCAACTACAAAATAATAATATGCACATGTTCAATATGAAGTTGACAAAGCCACCAAGTTTAATGAACGAATTTAGCAGATTCACCAATAGTTTCATGATATATTGCAAAAATCCAATACTGCCACCATTCGAGTAGTAAGACTACCAAACGTCAAGAACAGGCTAAGAATAAGTTGTATTCCAAGTAGTACAAACAACACCATGATCAACACCGAGTGCCACACAAGTTTCAAGTGGGAGACAAGGTTTGGTTGCATTTACAAAAGGAACGCCTTGCAGGGGCGCATCAAAATATTTGGCCACTTTGCTATGGAACTTACACCATCACCAAAGCTATGGGTGACAATAATTTTGAGCTAAGTATCCTCCCATTCCTTAGCCTAAGCCTAATGTTCAATGTGGACTACCTTCAACCATATTTTCCACTCTTCTTATACACATAAAAATTGTAGAGCAACTGACACTCATAGAGTTAAAACAAGTTTTAATTGAACATGTCAAAATTGATTAGATCATGGACACATAGATTAAGAGGACTGGCCAATAGTGTATCAAAATGTTTCAAGTCATCAAAGAAAGCCAACTCCTACACCAAGGAAAGTGGATCACTAGGGGCCAAGTTCAGTAGAAGTTTCCCCATCTCATGGAGGTGCTAAAAACAATGGATACCATTGATTCATAATTAGGGAGGACTAATCTAGGTGGATATCGATGGCCACCCACCTATTCCACTGGCTCATAACACAATTTTTATATTTTGGCAGTTTTTAGATCCTAAATTTTTGGAGTTGTTTTGAGGCCCGAAACAATGCTTTTTTAGGGAAATGGTCCAATAGTAGACATATACTATTACTAGTAGTCAAAAAATGTACTTCCCAACTATACCTTTCCAATGGGCTATCATGCACGCCACACAGAGATTGTATGCCAAAGTTACGATCCCGGGAAGTTGACATTCCAACTTTCTCCATCAGGGCCCAAAATCCATTGGTGCTTCATCTCCTAGGGTTAGTTTTTTTGATGTTTAGGGTTTATCATTACTTCTTTATGATAAAAAGGCCCATGAGGCTCATTGAAATAAATTTTAGCGAAGACATGTAGCCATCACATCTCTTCTCAAAGATAAGCTACCACCATATGAGCTAATTTCTTTTCATTGTACATGTATACAATTTCAACGCACTCCATTTATTAATGGAAGTCAAGTTTCACCGTATCTCTGTGTTTTGTTAATAAATATGTATATCATTTCATTCCCTTCATAAATTTAAATCATTGAAGGCCCCCATTCCTTTAATTGTGTACCATTCTTTTCCCTATGCATATCATGGACCACTGTAGCTATAATTCATGGTAAATGTCTTTGTGGTTTTTCTTTCATTTTTAGATTCACATGTGTAAATTTATCACTATCCACATTCATCATTAATTTCCTTGTTTATATGCTAGCTACTACACTTTCATTTTGTTAATATGTTCACTATTTATTTGCATCTTTACTGTTCTTTCATGGTACCTTAATTGCAATAATGTTCATGAACAACCTTACTTTCCTTTACATATAAGTGTCATTACTTTCAAAAATCAAGTTTAGTGTTGCTTGATTAAGTGAAATATTGAGTCTATTGGATTATTGTTGTAATTCTTTAAGCCACATGAGGGAGTGAGACAAAGACACTACAACTGGAATTTCTACTAGTAGGGATGCTAATGCATGCCTAATCAACCAATTCAACTTGAATCAATTATGTTTTTCTCGCTTTAGAGTAGATTTTCATTTCAAATGTGTGCTTATAATTTCTTATTTACTCAATAACCTACATAAGTGAAAGGAACATTCTTGTGTGGGCCTTTCTAAAGACGTAGATTCCCACATCTTGTTTTTATTCCAGTGTAAGATTAGTTCCTTTGTTGTTGGATTAATTACTTTGAATTTTTCTTCAATTTTTTGATTTAGAGTTTAATTCTTTCCACTACAATGACTTAGCTATCATTTATATTTTCATCTGATATTAGTTTACAACTAATTTTTAAATTGCATCTTAGCTAAGCCATAATAGTACAACTTTGGATTCTTTAAAATTAAGTATAAGAAATTTCTTTTTCTTTAAGTACTAAGTGGCAACAGGGTAAATCTGATACTATCTCTTCACATATAGTTGCATGATTCTAAGTTTACAAACTCTTATAATGATAATTTAATTTCCTAATTTAGGCAAATAAATTAGACCATCAATGTTGTCCTTTAGAAATCTATTTTGGATGCAACTCCTTTGCATGTAGCTACCCAACTAAACTAGATCTCTTAGCGGTCTAGAGGCTGAGGCACCAACATGGTTTGATGTGTGGGTCCAATTCTAATTGTGGTGCTCTATTTATGTTAGGGGTTATATTTTTGATAACTTGCTTATAATGGCTAACACGTTTAATCTATGTTCAATTATAGTTTCAAGGCTTCACTAGTTTGAGTATTATCGAAGGCCACAGTCTCACTACTTCAATATTCAAAAACCCCACAAGCTATATCAAAGCCACAAAATTAGGGTGTCTAGTGGTCACCAATTTCTAGAGTGAAACAATTCCCATGTCCTTGTATAGCCTGCACCCAAAGAGATTGCAAGTAATACAAAGGGTTACAAATTTACTTGACAAATAATTGATATTACTATTGGATAAGGTAATTACAAAATCTCTTTAGCAAGTTTATGAGAACCAAGATGATGTTTCCTTCATTCATTTACCACAACTAGGAAAACTTAAAACATTTTCTCTAAACATCAATGGGAGGAAAATGGATTTTGAGCTTAGTCAATTTTCTTCATTTCTTTGCTAGTTAATTCTTAAGAATAGAATCCCTTTTCATTAGATGGACTTATTCAATGAGAAAATTGATTCTCCTTCAATCGTTCAATTCCTTTAACTAGGGAAAATTTGGAAGATGAGTCATTTTCTAATTATTGGAATCAACATCTCCGCGATTGGAATAATTTCTCTCATTGGTAAATGAAAGCTTCCTTTACCCTATTGAAATTCTTGCTCACGAAACAACTTCAATTAACAAGGTCAAACTCAATCACCAAGTCAATCTCTTTCTATTGAGCTGATCGACTTCACTTTGTTTGGAAACAGAATCCAAAGCCTAACTTCACTTAGAGTATGATTGTTTCCATGAGAAATTATTCTCTATACCAATCAAATTCCTATCGATAGAAGTTGAATTCATAAATGGGACTCACTCAATTTATTCTAATGCTATTAAATCACCATTATAGTATAGTATTTTCTATTGTACTATCCTCTTTTAGGAAGAATCTTTGAGTTCACCACATTAGAAATTGAATGGAGATAGCATCAACAATACTTTGTTTACATTATGACTCGCACCCATCTTCGAAAAAGCACATATTGGATGGAAAAAAGGACTACCATAAAAATCAATTCACTTATATACATTCTTAAGAAGTGCACAAATAACATGATCAAAGCATAAGATCTCCAAGGAAGACAATGATGGTTTATATAGGTGCATATGGCCCAAAAATAGAAGAAACATAATGTACAACTTCCAAGAGTGGGATTTAGCAATGCACATACCTTAGGAAGAGCAATTTGAATTTAATTCAACCCTTGTTCATTAAGTGAGGGCTACTTATGGATGCCAACAATCACAAAGTTTGATTTTTTTTGTTCCTTGAAATTTGTTGGAGTGTGCAAGCCATAATGAAAGATAAACACAAATTACTACTTCATTAATGATGATGTAGATACAAATACAATTTTTTGATCGTTGGATTCAACTTCTAAGATCTCTTGGACTCCTTCTGACCATTCATGTTCACTTGAGGATTTTCACCTTCCTCTCAAGTGAATGACATAATCCCCTAAGGATTACATTTCCAACATTCTGTTAGGTCCCTATAATACTAGTGATTCCCCCATTACTATTGTCATTGTAGCCCTTATTGTTATTGTTGTGCCCTTATATTATTATTGTTATGTCGATTTTGATTATATTGTGACCCCTTAGACTCCTATGTATAAAAAGGAGGTTTTGTCATTTGTATCATCCAAGAATTATTCATTTGTGTAATGAAAATGAGGTTTCCCCCTCGAAGAGACTATTTTTTAAGTCGTTGATCCATCTTTTCCTATATTTTGTGAGCTGGTTAATAACATTTGGTATTAGAGCTTTGGTTTCTAGGGTTTTGTTGCTCCAAACAAGTCATCATGGAATTTTTGATATAACATTTTTTCTACAATGTTTCAGAAGCTAAAATTAAGACCCATTTTATCTGAAATATCAATGGACCTCGGATCTGAACATCATATCTTTTATCACTATATTTTTAGAGATAGGATCCAAGGAAGTTATGGTTTTTGAAGGCTCCTGAATTATATCTCAAACAGGTGACTTGGGGAAATTGTCATAAATTTCTCTCTGAGCATCAGATTAAAATTTCATAAAATTTTACAGAAAGAGAATAGCCTGTAGTTTTCATTGTATCAGTTTTAGATCCTAAGGTTGAAACAATGACACATATAACTTTGTACAATTTCGCTCTACTGAACCGTATATAATCAGGTCATCGTGGGGGATTTGGCATAACTCTTCCTTGGAGAATCCAATCTTGATCAGAATTGTGGGATTGGAAAGAGAACTCATAGGGTTACCATAGGACGCAATTTCAAACCTTGGAGATCCAAAATTATAGAGATACAACATATTCAATATCAAGCTCCTATAAAGTGAAAAAATGTGTGTAGTTTAAAAACTTTGCATAAGTTTGGTTGAAAAATTAGTTTGAAGGAATTAAAAGGGCATAGTGAACCATTATTTTCATTAATTGATGCCCCGAAGAGAGAAAATGGAAACACCTAGTAAGCAACAAAATTCAATCTCACAAAAAGTAATAGAAGCTAAGATGGATGGTATAGAAGAAAAAATTAAAGGCAACATGGAAGATTTGAAGACAGATTTGACAAAGTTGCTACAAGAAATGCTTACTAATGGCGAAAGGGTAGTAAAGGAAACTCATGATGAGAACAAAATAAATGTTAATTATGATTTCATAGACTCTAATGTTGGATTGAAGACCCACCATGTTCCAAAGATCGATATGAGGAAGTTTGATGGAAATGATCCCATAATATGGATACTACAGATGGAGCAATATTTTGATCTCCATAATGTGCAAAACACACAAAAGGTACGCATTGAAAATTTATATTTGGAACCAAATCAGTTTGTATGGTACTGATGGATTTGCTCTTGTAAAAAAATTGTCACTTGGGAAATTTTTACGGAAGAAATGATAGCACATTATGAGGATTCAAAAAGAAACACCTTTTTTAGCCAATTGATAAATCTCAAACAAAAGGGTTCAATGATGGAGCACATTGAGGACTTAAACAAATTGAATGTAAGGGTAAAATATATTCTAGAGGAGCACATGATTTATGTGTTCATAGGGACTTTAAAGGATAACATTCAACATGAGATTCGCCTTTGGGAACCTGATTCATTGGAGAAGACATTTAGTTTGGAAAGAAAAATGGAAAGAAAAATTATGGCAACAAGGAACCCTACCACTCACAACTATAAAGTTGGAAGTGTTGTTGCCCCTAGCCTTCCACAACCTACAAGGTTGTCACCACAACAATTGGAAGAAAAAAGAGCAAAATGGCTTTATTACAATTGTGATAGCAAATACACTAAAGGTCATAAGTGTGTTGAGAAGAAATTATTTTACATAGATTGTGAAGAGAAGGAAGAAAAGGAACAAGAAACATCAAAAGAAGAGGATATACACCAGGAACAAACCTTAGAGAAATAATAAATTAATCCGACCATATCTTGTAAGGCATTGGACAAAATTACCACTCCTCAAACTATCTAGATAGAAGGACATATCAAGAAGAAAAAGGTGATAGTGTTGATTGATTTAGGAAGTAGCCATAATTTTGTTCATTGTCAGATAGCCAAGGAATTGAATTGCTTCCTATATCCAGCACCAGAGTGTCAAGTGATTGTTGCAAGTGGAGGAACCATAAATTGCTCTAGAAAGTGACATAATATAAAAGTTATCCATGGGAGAATATGTATTAAATATCCCAATGCTTTCCATTCCAATGGGTAGTGCTAATGTTCTATTAAGAGTCCAATGGCTACAATCCTTGGGTGCAATAGTTTTTTTTTTTAGAAGGAAAGGAAGTTGACTTAAGGGGTATCGCAGGGAAACCAGGAAAGATAATAAGCTCTAACGGAATGGAAAATATTCTAATGAAAGAACAATGAGGCATAATTGCACAATTATGTTCACTAGAGGTTCCCACATCGAAATCATATGTTTCTCCAAATCTCCAAAAAGTCTTAGACAATCATTCCAAGGTATTTGAGACTCCCAAAATTCTCCCACCTATTCATGATCATGATCATGCTATTAATTTTATTCTAGGAAGTATTCCTCCCAACATAAGGCCTTACAGATATCCCTATGCCCAAAAGAGTGAAATTGAGCGTCTAGTTGTAGAAATGATAGAGGCTAGTATAATTCAACCTAGTCAAAGTTCTTTCTCTGCTCCAGTAGTATTGGTGTACAAGAAGGATGGATCATGGTGCATGTGTCTGGATTATAGGGAGCTAAACAAGCTCATTATTAAAGATAAATTTCCCATTCCTGTCATTGATGAATTATTGGATGAATTGCATGGATCAATTTACTTCACCAAGCTGGATCTTCGTTCAGGATATGATCAAATCAAAATGAAGACAAAAGACATTCCAAAAACAACATTTAGAACTCATGAGGGTCATTATGTATTTTTGGTCATGCCTTTTGGACTTACTAATGCACCTTATACATTTCAAGGTTTGATGAATTCCATTTTCAAACCCTTCCTTAGAAAATTCGTGTTAGTATTTTTTAATGATATACTAATCTACATCAAGTCTTGGAAGGACCATGTTCAACATGTTGATAGGGTGCTCAAACTATTGGGGGAGAGACAATTATATGCAAAAACCTCCAAATGTTTATTTGGAGTACAAGAGGTGGAATATATGGGTCATATTGTATCTCATGAAGGTGTTAAGGTAGACCCTGGAAAAATTAAAGCCATTAAGGAATGGAAAATCCCCACATCCATAAAGCATCTACGAGGATTTCTCGGGTTGACAGGGTATTATCACGAGTTTTTTTAAGAATTATGGGAGAATAACAACACCTCTAACAACATTATTGAAGAAAGATGCATTTTCATGGACTCTAGAAGCAACAAAGGCCTTTGAACATCTTCAAGAGTCCATGTGCCAAGCATCGGTCTTAGCTACGATAGACTTCACAAAAACCTTTGTTGTGGAATATGATGCCTCAGAAAATGGAATTGGTGCTATTTTAATGAATGAAGAAAGACACATTGCTTTCGAAAGTTTTTCAATCAAAGGAAATTATTTACACAAAGCTATTTATGAGAAGGAAATGTTGGCAATACTACATGCACTTAAGAAATGGTGACCCTACCTCATGGGAAGACACTTCAAGGTAAAAACGGATCATGATAGTCTTAAATACTTTTTAAAACAAAGATTATCTTAAAAAGAGTAGCAGAATGGGTCACTAAGATGTTGGGTTATGACTTTGAAATCATATACAATAAAGGGAAGAAAAATGTTGTGGCAGATGCACTCTCAAGAAAGGATGAGGATGTGGAAACATTTCTTTGCACCATTTGTATTATCCAACCAGATTGGGTAAACGAAGCAAGGGATGAATGAAAGAATGACAAGGAAGTGTGGGAACTCATTTAAAAGCTACAACAAGATCCAAATACATCTGATACATTTATATTGAAAAATGATTCCTTATGGTACAAAGATTGCTTATACTTATGTAAGAATTCCTAAGTCAAACAAAATATTCTTATGGAATTGCACATCTTCCCCTTAGGAGGGCGATCATGATTTTTAAAAACTTACCATATGGTTAAGAAGGAATTTTTTTGGGATGGCGTTAAATCGGATATTCAAAAGTTTGTGGTGGAATGTTTGGTTTGCTAACAAAATAAAGTTGAAACAATTAATACCCTAGGTCTATTACACCTTTATCCATTCCAAGCCAATGTTGGGAGGAGGTTTCAATGGATTTTATCACAGGTTTACCCAAGTCTGAAGGAAAGAGTGTCAATGTGGTGGTAGTTGATAGACTTACCAAGTATGCACACTTTTGTGCATTATCTCATCCCTTTAAATCTAATACAGTTTCTACTGCATTTATGGAAACAATTCAAAATCTACATGGAAACCCAAAGATTATAGTAAGCGACATAGATCTCATTTTCACTAGAAAGTTTTGGGCAAAATTATTTTCTTGTCTTGGTACTCAGTTAGCTCATAACTCATCTTATCATCCTCAATTTGATGAGCAAACTGAGATAGTAAACAAATGTTTGGAAGGATATATTCTTTGCTTTGTATCTAATAAACATACACAATGGGTCAAATGGTTGCCTTTGGCTGAATTCTAGTATAACACTTCATTCCATACTGCAGCAAAAATGACCCCATTTATGGAACTTTATGGATATCATCCACCATCCATCACATCATATTTAAGAGAAAATTCTAAGGTTCAAGCAGTGGAATATCACATCGAGCATCAACAACAAGTTCTCCGACTCTTAAAGGATAACCTCACTTGGGCAAAAAATATAATGAAACAACATGTAGATCAACATTGCAACGAAAGAAGTTTTGATGTAGGTGATTGGGTATTCCTACGACTACAACCATATAAACAAATGTTCCTCAAGAAAGCAAAGAAGGATAATAAATTATCACCAAATTATTATGGTCCATACAAGGTGTTGCAAAAGATTGGTACGGCATACAAATTGGAGCTTCCTGCAGCTTTCCGAGTGCACCTAGTCTTCCATGTTTCATGATTAAAGAAGGTTATAGGTGACAAGATCCTAGTTCAAATAATATTGTCAGAACTTGATGAGGAAGGAAAAATCATATTGGAACCTTAAGCAGTCATAGAAACAAGAACTCGACAACTATGAAATCGATCAATTTTGGAGTATCTAATCAAGTAGAAGAACTTACCCACTGAAGATTCCACATGGGAGGATGAGAATTTTATACAAAAGCATCTAGAACTACTCAAGCGTTGAGGAAAACAATTTTTTGAAGGAGAGGGGCATGTTAGGTCCCTATAATACTAGTGATTCCCCCATTGCTATTGTCACTGTAGCCCTTATTGTTATTGTTGTGCCCTTATTGTTCCCATCTTGTATTATTGTGCCCCATAGAAGCCCACTATTGTTATTGTTGTGCCCTTATATTATTATTGTTATGTTGATGTTGAGTCTCAAAATTATCATTCATATTTCCATCATTTCATAACTATTTAGCCCTCATTTCATAACTATCTAGCCTAAAACCCTACATCAAGTGACCATCTTCATGATCATAGGGGTTAGGATCCTTGTTTTTCAAAGTTATTTATTTTATGTATTTAAAGTGAATTTATGATAAAAAACTAGGAAATTAAGATGGTTTCATATATCTATATGTGTTATGAGTTTTTTGACATGTGTAAGGTTATTTGGAGGTTATAGAAGGGTCTTACTTGGCCTCCCAAGATCAAATTCGAATTTCAACTCAAGAGGTGGACCATATTCCAAGGAGAAGGATCTTGAAGATATTGATGTGTCATAGGATTTTTATCTAGCATTTAGGGATAAGTTGGGACAAGTATGGATCTAGTAGATATTTAAGGGATCTACATTTGTTGAGTAGATACCCCTAATTCATGTCTAAATAGGAGGAACATCCTTCAAAGGAAGCTAACAATTGTCAGATAATCATTAGCATCAGATTTATGATTGTTCATTCAACATGAATAATATCATTTTCTCCAAATCATGAGTTATGAGTGTTGTTTGATTCTTAAGGTGTGATAGCTATTTAGGTGTGCTCGTTAAGGAATGGAGGGCCCCCATAGCAAGCCAAGTACACTTTGTTGTATGATGTTTATATTTGTGCATATGCTAGTTTAGTTCTTCATGTTTATTATATTCATTTGTTGTAAATACCTTTAATGTAAATTCATTTTATGGCCATGTGTTAAGTTAGATGTGTGAAGATTTCTTATGCTTACTGGATGATTCTTGGTTTAATTCTAATCTGCATATGAAGGGACAAACAAAGGTTTAATTTAAATTCTCCTTCTATCTGAACACGAACAATAACTGAAATTCATTCTCTTTTCCTTGTTTGAGTTATTTTTGAATCTCCAGTTTTAATGCAATGGTAACAATGATGGAATAGAATTGTAAGGAAGGACAACCCGGATCTCCTAAGTTAGGAGCCTCTTCCCTTGCTATCTACACATCATCAACCATTGCACTTTAGTTTCTTTTCTTGGGGACAATACTGTAAGGAAGGACAACCAAGACCTCCTAAGTTAGGAGCCTCTTCTCTTGCTTGCTGCATCTTGAACTAGAAATTTTTTAGTTTTAGAAGTTATTTGTAATATGAATTTCCTTTCTTTTTTCCATCATAAACAAACCTTCTACAACAGTTGCATCTGAGGCCCCATATATTTTGGTTTGCTTCTAAGTTTATGAAACCCTCGAGTTGACATATTAAAATAACAAGGGATTTAACATACCATTAAATCACCCAACATTTTTTGGTGTCATTGCCGGGGAAGAAAACTTAGATGTAACTAAGTTAGGAGGATTGTTTATGAATCATTTCCATTTTAAGGATAACTACATTTAGGCATTAGGAATTTAATTTAGTACGAATATTTTTCTTTGGCTTGATTAATAGAAAGTTAACTAATGTTGAAAGGATAACTTGGTGACAACAAGATCTTAGTAACATGGGGAAGTGTATATAGGAGTTAGATTTAAATCCCAATTTTAGCTGCATATGTAAAGCATGATAAATAGGGTGCATAAATTTCTATCAATATTTCTACTATAAGAGTTTCAAACTAATCCATTTATGGAAATAAGATCTAGAATGATGTTCAAGAATTTGGAGGAGAGCCAAGATAATGAGGACTACATTGAAGATTGGTTTCAAAAGGTGACAATCCCACAACATTCTTCCATTCTTCAACAAATCCTAGCATTTAATCCAGATGTGCAATTGATATCTCATATTCTTGCAAACATTCAGGTATATTTTTCAAATTTGGATGTGAGCATACTAGAGATTTGATCTGTAAATGGATTCATTGGAAATATTCATTCACTTAAAAAAAATAAGAATCTCTTTCTCAAAATAGAGTAGGATAGAATAGGAAAATAAAACAAGCTTGGAGAGTTTTTGATTTTCAAGTTTGATTTCATTTATTTTCTTGGAAATTTTGTGGTGCAGTAAGAACCACCCATTTACTAACTCTTAGCAGGAAAAATTTGCAATAAAACAAATGATTGTGAACGAGGAGCACAAACGAAGGTGGAAGAATGATAGCTTCAGGTAAGAGATCGATTCTTTTCATTTTATGTTTTACATCCAAATTTTTAAAAGAGAGGAATCAACTAATAAAAACTTGAGTATGCTCTCCTTCTGGGCTTTGTGTGACCTAGAGGATTAGAATTTTTTTTCATGTTAGTATATCTTTTGTTATTATTATTTTTTTGTTTTTGATTCTTCTCCTTAATTATTTGTTTCTTTAAGATAATAATATATTATATATATATAAATATATATATAATAATATATATATATATATATATATATATAATGAATGGAACACATGTAAATTAAAAAAAAAAACAAAAAGAGATTTGCTTTATTTAAACAAATTTGGAAAAAAAAGTTTAATTTAAAGCACAAAAGAAAAACAACATTAAAAACAAGGAAATAATAAAAATAAATAAAAACAAATAAAAACACAAAACCGAAAATGAGAATAAAGCAAATTTAAACAAATAAAAAAAATTCATAGAAGCCAACCAAATGAATTGCTACAAATATTATGTGTGATTTTGAAACAAATGAAAGATAGCTATGCATTCTCTCGATTTTGGAAAAAAACAAATTTCACGCGATAGTTACCTTAGCAGAGGCCAAATACAGAAAGGTTAAAAACGTCATTTTAAAAACAAATTTTGTGACCAAATGAAAACGAATCTCAAAAATATAAAAATGGGTTTTTCTCAAAACGGGGTGAATTATGTTTAGCCTGAGATATTTCCTCAAAATTCATAACCGTTTGATAGGTTTTCTGGGTTCTATGGAGCCTTATTTGCCATTAAAAAAAAAGGTTTTCAATTAAATGCAGCAAGCAACAAAGGCCAAGGCCACAACCACCCAACGCCCAGCCACAGAGCCATGGCCAACCTCCCAACAGTGTTGCCAAGTTGCAGAGAAAAATCATTAATAAATTATATATATATATATATATAATTATATATATATATATATATATATATAATAATATATATATAATATATATATAATATATAATATAATATATTTAAATAATTAAATAACAAAAAATTAATTATTAAAAAATTTCTTATGCATAAATTTTCGAAATGATATTCTCCATGCTTAAACCTATATATATACTATATATATTATATAGAAAACCATAAAATTTCCCAAGCTTTTATAGAATAAAAATTGGTTAAAAAAATCCACTTTTTGAGCAAAAAGGATGAGTTCAAAAGATATGAAAAATGATTTGACAAATATTTTGGAATCCCATTTTTCTAAAAATCTTGGATTTAGATTGACCACGTGTCAAGATGTTGTTTCAATTTTCATTTTTTAGAATAATTAAAATTTCAAAAATTCCATTAAATTTATAATTGTAACTTGTGATCTATTGGTAAGTCATTCAAATTGCATATTGGAGGTCATGAGTTCAAATCTTTTGGGGATTGGAATTTGTTAATTATTTTACAATTTTGACGCAACGTTAATTAAACAACAATTTTTCCACCACATGGCAGCACAACATTGGTCAATATTGCACATTCATCGCCACATCATCAGTCAAACAGTCAACATGTCACCCACTGCCACATCACTATTACATAGTCACCCTCCATCTACCAGCTCATTTTTCAACACTGAAAATGGATCAAGAAGAAGAATGATAAGGGTGCTTCATCTGCATGATTATTGTTTTGCAGAATGCCTTGAAGAGAATCCCGTAGATGGAAGATTGAATCCTGTAGACATGCGTTTTCGTTTCATAAAGTATTTTTATATGATCATGTTTCTTTGAGTCTTACAGGTACAGAAGCCAACGACATCACAAATTGGAAAATTTTATGTTATGACTCAGCTGAAGAAGATTGACAGGATTTTTAGATGCAAGAAGGGTCCAATTCTGTAGCTGAGAAACCTTATGACAATCTTCATTGTTTCATCCAAATTTCAAATCAGCTAACTTTCTCATATGGCATCGGATTTTGACGATTCAAGCATTGTTGAAAATATATCGATGAGATATACATAATGAGGAAGCTATTATTAGAGTTTTAAATAGAAAAAGAATGAATAAATTGTTGACAAGACACAACAGGTAACTTGAGGCACTAGTTTCGATACAGGTAAAAACTCATTTGGTTTTATTTCGTGAATTTGTTTTATTAGTACTGATTCTCAGTTTTTGTGTAAATGTCATTAATGGAGAGATTGATCGCCTCTCTCTTTTGATAATCTTACATTCCATTACAGAAGAAGAAATAGTTTTTTTTGCAAGTTCCATGAGGATGAATAAATGACCATAACCAAACAATGTCTCTCTCAAAGACCACATTTATTTCACAATAACATGATCAAAGCAACATCAAAGATGAAACATCAAAGCATGAGCATATGATGTCAGATCAGATCCAACACTTGAGAGCTTTCAGATGTCAGCCTCACCATTGCATTCCTCCTTCTTTAGTCAATAAAACCTTTATCTCATTTTCCTTCACATTTCTACTTAGTCAGCCAATAAAATCCTCGTCTCATTTTCCTTCACTGCTAATTTTCTTTCAAAATCATTTTCCTGACTTGCTTTCACTAACTTGTAACCCACCAATAAAAACATTCAACTCCTCTACAAAGCTGATTCATTCCATTTCCTTTTCATTTTTCCAAATAAACCTTGATCCACTGCAAAATTTCTCATCCACAATCCTTCAAAATTATTGTTTCATGCTCAAGTTAGATGATGGAGGATTCCTTAAGGCCTCCATTTTAACAAGTCTTGGCCTATCGACATCAGCACATTATCTAGGTTCAAGGCTAGAGTCCTTGTTAGTACCTTAAGGCTTGTATGCATTAATGACAAGTTCTATCACTGACAATCATGGGAATACACCAATGTCCCTTGATCATTAGATCTTGCAAGTGGCTCGACATCAGCTCATATATTCACATTTCACAAGATGTACTTAGGTACCTTGGCACTCATTGACATTAATGGTGAGTTTTCCTCGCATTGGTTAACAACATTCATCAATGGTCGGTAATCCAATGACTTCTCTTCATGCTTGACATCGACACATTTATTAGCATGACTAGAATTGTACCACCAAGTTTTGTAACGATTGAAGACTACATCATTTCAGCAGTTTGCAGCAGGAATCAATTTGTAGTAGCAACAATAAGGATCCCAATCTTTTCATCAATAGAAAGAAAACAAAGAACCAGATCAAATTCCTTTGTTTACATACTCCATGATCCAACACCATCAACAACCACACTCTTTAGTTTTCACAACTCATCCACATTGAAGATAAATGAAGGTATGTGGTTTTCTAATTTTTAGTCATACAATTCCTTAGAATGCTAAAATTGTAAATTTGGAAAATTCCTCACTCTCTTTTTCACATTGTCATATATTTAGTTGGGGGGAAGGGACATCATTTCATATTCACATGTTACACACTATCGAACATTTTCATTTCATTCCAACTCGCATATGCTTCCCAACCGACTATTCTTGCAGTATGATTCCAAAATATTATATGCTTTGCAAATTATTAATTCATTGATAAGACATTATAGGACTTGAAAAAAAATTCTAAATGTTTTCATAAAATTTGATGCAACAAAGAAAATAAATCATTGTTACACAAGAACCATTGCTAAAAAAAAATTGGTTGTCACACAAGAACCAACCATAAAAAATATATGTTGCAATAAAATCCATTACACTTTGAAAAACAAAAAAAATATAATCAAGAAAAGTTTGGAAAGAATCTGTAAAAGTCAAAGCTCATAAAGAAGCAAAGCAGTTCAAAAAAAAGATCAACTCATGGACAACTGAATCAATGCAAATAGTTGCATGAGGACATGCAACAACTTAAGTTGGGGCGTATGTTGAGTCTCAAAATTATCATCCATATTTCCATCATTTCATAACTATTTAGCCCTCATTTCATAACTATCTAGCCTAAAACCCTACATCAAGTGACCATCTTCATGATTATATGGGTTAGGATCCTTGTT
Organism: Pinus taeda; assembly: GCA_000404065.3. Taxonomy (NCBI): domain Eukaryota; kingdom Viridiplantae; phylum Streptophyta; class Pinopsida; order Pinales; family Pinaceae; genus Pinus; species Pinus taeda. The sequence continues at coordinate 70,544 of APFE031330845.1, read as the reverse complement.
TTCCAAAGTTATTTATTTTATGTATTTAAAGTGAATTTATGATTAAAAACTAGGAATTAACATGGTTTCATATATCTATATATGTGTTATGAGTTTTGTGACATGTGTAGGCTTATTTGGAGGTTCTAGAAGGGTCTTACTTGGCCTCCCAAGATCAATTTCGAATTTCAACTCAAGAGGTGGACCATATTCCAAGGAGAAGGATCTTGAAGATATTGATGTGTCATAGGATTTGTATCTAGCATTTAGGGATAAGTTGAGACAAGTATGGATCTAGTAGATATTTAAGGGGTCTACATTTATTTAGTAGATATCCCTAATTCATGTCTAAATAGGAGGAGCATCCTTCAAAGGAAGCTAACAATTGTCAAATAATCATTAGCATCAGATTTATGATTGTTCATTCAACATGAATAATATCATTTTCTCCAAATCATGAGTTATGAGTTTTGTTTGATTCTTAATATGTGATAGTTGTTCAGGTGTGCTCATTAAGGAATGGAGGTCCCCCATACCAAACCAAGTACACTTTGTTGTATGATGTTTATATTTGTGCATATGCTAGTTTAGTTCTTCATGTGTATTATATTCATTTGTTGTAAATATATTTAATGTGAATTCATTTTATGGCCATGTGTTAAGTTAGATGTGTGAATATTTCTTATGCTTACTGGATGATTCTTGGTTTAATTCTAATCTACATATGAAGGGACAAACAAGGGTTTAATTAAATTCTCCTTCTATTTGATCACGGACAATAATTGAAATTCATCCTCTTTTCCTTGTTTGAGTTATTTCTAGTTTTAATGCAATGGTAACAATGATGGAATAGAATTGTAAGGAAGGAAAACCTGGATCTCCTAAGTTAGAAGCCTCTTCCCTTGCTATCTACACATCATAAACCATTGCACTTTAGTTTATTTTCTTGGGGGAAAAACTGTAAGGAAGGACAACCAAGACCTCCTAAGTTAGGAGCCTCTTCTCTTGCTTGCTGCATCTTGAACTAGAAACCTTTTAGTTTTAGAATTTATTTGTAATATGTGTTTCCTTTCTTTCTTTCCATCCTAGAAAAATCTTCTACAACAGTTGCATCTAAGGTCCCATATATTTTGGTTTGTTTCTAAGTTTATGAAATGCCCTGGTTGACATATTAAAATAACAAGGGATTTAACATACCATTGAATCACTCAACAATCGACTTTGATTATATTGTGACCCCTTAGACTCCTATATATAGAAAGGAGGTTTTTCCATTTGTATCATCCAAGAATTGTTCATTTGTGTAATGTAAAGGTGGTTTCCCCTTCGAAGAGGCTGATTTTGAAGTCATTGATCTATCTTTTCTTCTATTTTGTGAGCTGGTTACATAACAAATTCCCCTCCTTAATCCAAGGGGGTGTATGTGAGTCCAAGGAGACAATTGAAATATGGAAGTGGATAGTAGCCAATGGTTAGATGTGCTCTCTGGATATGTGGTTTAAGGAATACCACAATTGAAAAAGTGTAGTAGAAACTAAATTTTTCTATCAGTGGTGGTTTAAGAAAGGCCACCAACTAGAACTTGGTTTGAAGCAATTCCTAGAATAATTTTGAGTTTGGCTATAAGCTGAAGTCTTCTGTGAAATGGAAGTGCTTATTAATGATGGTTTGAATATGACCATAAACTGATGAAATAGGAGGAAAAAGTTGAGTTCTTCTATTGATGGTGTTTTAAGGCTTTCTACGAACCAAATCATGCTCATGGAACATGAGTTTGTCTTTGGCTACAACTTTGAATCTAGCTCTAGGCTCTAGTTGTAGGCTCATATGATATGACTTTGAAGCTAGTAGATGACTATCAATTCCCTACCTATCAGACACAAGGTGAGAAGATGAAAATACCTCCAATATAAGAGGTGTTAATACTTAAGAATGAACTCTGTAATATCATCGATATATCTTCTTAGTTGTTGAAGACCACTGCCAAGAAGCGATCCATCGAAGGTGACTTTTTTCTCTTGTAGAATCTTATGTCTAGAAAATCTATCTAAATGATGATTATGTTTTCCACAATTCTCAAAAAGGTGAAGATCAAAACACTGATATTTCATGTTGGTCAACTTGATTGTGATTTTGGAAATTGGTAATCTATAACGGATGTGAAAGTGGAGCAGGTGAACATTAACTTTCTTGAAGAAACCCAATACTCTAAAACTAGATTTGTTTGGATTAGTCTGGAATGTGAATGATCACTTCCTTTTCATATCCAAGACCGATTCTATTCTCCCTGTTAAGACTTCTTCCGAAGGTCTGATGATGAGCTTGGGAAGCACAAGTTGAATTTCTACCTCTTCATGTGAATTTTCTTCTACCATCTCATCATTAATTTGATCATGTGCAAGCTACTTATGGAAGTCAATCTCAAATAGAGAATTGTTCCGAAGAAGAACCAGTTCAAAATGTTGATTCCTTTTCTAGAGTTCATCCTATTGAACCTATGATTCAAGCAAGAGAAAATTGATTTTTTCCTGTGCATGTTGTAAACATATTTGAATATAGTGATAATGACTCTACTGATTTTGAATATATCATGAATAATAGAGTGTATTAGAGTATTTAGTAACTTTGAAAACTTATTAATTCTAACCATTTTCTCAATAACTCAAGTATATTAAGGGTGTTGGCTTCAATAAAAAATGCACCCGTAAACACACAAAAGACAATTAACTTCCAATTCTATATCACTGCAACTGCAAAATGAGTAGTGTGTTATGGAAAAAACAATAAAAAAATATTGGATTAGCTATAGTAAGAACAACTTTTGTTGCACTAGAAATTGGGGCACCAACAACTATAAACTTTCTTGGATCCTTAGAATACCCCTTAACTTGCTCAGTCAATGGAAAAAGATAATCGAGTTCAATAGCAATAGCTAGAACATTTTTGTAACCTTTTAAAGATAACTGATGGCCATAAAATCAATTGTGATAATAGTAATACTAGAAACAAATTTATCTGTTAAATTATCTCTTTTCTCCCTTCAAGGGCTTGATATTGGAGATAGGTATACATTAATTCATGCATCATTTGATCGCTCTCAAAATAGCTCATGCGATGAATTTCCTTCACACCACTATGCACTTATCCATAGAAATATTCTTGACATCACTTGTTGAGGTTGATGGATGGAAATTTTCCATGGATCTCTTGTTCTTCAAATAGTGTGCCGAAAGCCACAAAATTTTCCCCCAAAAAATCTATTTGAAACCAACATTCACAATGAATGGAGGCTCAAAGTAAATGGTGAAGTGTGGCTCTTCGTTATATTTCAAAGTAAAGGAATCAAGCTTGAACACATTTCTCGATTCACTCACTCCAACACATGGTTCTTGTTGAGTCAAATTATAGCCTTATAATTTGATTAACATAAATCATCAACCCAGGGCAGGTAAGCTCATGAGATGCTACGCAAAATATATTCAGGATTAACACTGTAAGTGCCGATTAATATAACCAGTCAATCATACAAAACTAATGACTCTTTCTTGCATCAATCACTCAACGAAAATGACTATAGAGTGGATCAAAGATACCTCTATAGCTCTTAAGATTGTTGATGATGATTAGGAAAAGATATATAAATCAACTTACATCAAACTCAGAAATTCACTTAACATTAGAAATCAAATCTTCATTAAATGAATTCCACACAATAACAGGAAAATAGTTCACTTAATCAATTGCTATTGATATATCAAAGAGAGTACATTAGTTGTAGGAACAAATTATTATTACATAATAGAAATAAAATGCATAAACACTAAACTATGGGAGTTGTGAGAAAAGGGCCCCTCCCTTACTCACAACCCCTTCAAATTAGAAGAGCTTGCTCACTGAAGTAGACATAACATATAATATTGTATTAATCTGAAAAATATACAGTCGAGTACAATCTGATATACCGTCTTAGATTAAACCAACCCAACAACCCCCTATCATAAAAACTATAACATAATTTATACATGAACAAAAGCCCATATATGCTCGAAGTAAGCAAGACTACTAATCTAAGCCATTGGCTAACAGTCCTATTACAAAATATCAAATTTAGCCATACTGGTTCTAATCCATGACTGAAAGCATGGATTAGATGAAATTCGTTACATGGATGTAGATTTCCTCCAAACGACCAATGAGAGAAGGTTTATGAATCTGTGTTGTATCATTGGCAGATTTAAAATGGCCAATAGGACAACATCCATATGTGATATATTCCCCACAAAACCCATGCTCCCACTTGACTTAGATATTCGTGGAACATAGCTAATCGCCGATGTTTCTGTAGGAAATCCGGGCGGTTACAGGGAATTGCGACTGCAAGAATTCTGGAGTGTTTGCAGGAAATAGGATTGCACAATTGTCTGTAGGAAATGCGGGCCTGTTTTTGAATTAAAACAAATTGCATGAGAAATCTAGATTAGTTGGCATGGTAATTAAATAAAGAACAACTAGCTGTAAGGAATAATTAAAGTTAAGGTAAAAGATTCTTTTACATGTTAATTTTCATACCTTCAGCCTATGACACCCTTTTGGCAAACAACCTAAGTATTATCACCGAAATAGGCATAATAGGGGTTAAAGATAGTTCAAAATGGGAGAGGTAAAGTATGGAAAAATGTGTCAAAATTGTGCAAAACCAAGCCCCAACATCTCCCCCACACCTAGCTTCTTGTGTGCCCCTTATGCAAGAAAATATGTTTCATCTTCCCCAAAATGAAAAAGAAAAAGGAAATCATTCCTTATCCTGAGCTGTAGCTGTTGCAGCCAACTGATCTGATACCTCTGCCAACTGGTCCAATTGGTTACCACTGGATTCTACAGGAATTGGACCCTTATATAATTCATTCTTCTTTTTCAGGTGATCAATCCTAGCCTTCTTCTTTTTCATAATTCGTGCCACTTTCTGAACCCACTCCTCATGTTCTTTTTGTATACGCAGGTTGTTCTCCTTCAGGGTCTCGTTTTTCTTTCTCGAGGCTCTCTTCAAAATGGTGAGCTCGGTGATGATTTCTTCCAATTCCTGTAGAGACTGTCTCTTTTGAGGGGTTACTTCCCCTTCCTGATGTCCTTGGAGGGATTGAGGGGACCTAAGGTCCTCCTTTGCTTGATGTTCTCTTGTTGTGTTATTCCCGCTTCCATGCAGCGGGGAGTCATGAAAAGACATTACTTCTTCGCCGATGAACTTAGATGACTCGATCTTCTCTTTACCTTTGGGTGGGTTGTGGTGTTTCTCCTTCTTCTTATCTGATGTCTCGGGCAACAATTTTGCATCTATAGTATCCTTTATAGCCAGCTGAACAACCTGGATTTTGGTAGACCTTTTCGTAGAGGTGGAAGTACCATTCTTCGACTTAGGCTATTTTCCCACAGTTTCCCCTGTCACCACCACTTATTCATCCCCTTCTTCTTCCTTCATCTAGAACCCAAGTGTACACAATTTCTTCTTCTTTGGTTTTTCTACAAGCTTCTTCTCTATGGGCTTCAGAGAGTCAAGGTTGTCCCTTCTTTCCTTCTTTACCAGTGGTCCATGAGTCCATGACTTCTTCTTCAATTTTTCCACTAGTTTTTCCTCTGTAGACTCTGGAGGGTTAGAGTTTTTCTCTTCCTCTTTTTCCTTTATCTGTAGCCCACGCATCCATGGCTTTTTCTTTGGTTTATCTGCCGGTACTTCCTCCATGGAATCTGAGGAATCTGAATCCTCATTTTCTGCAAAGTAGTTTTCGACTAGGAACTCCTCCCAAGTCTGCTTCTTGTCCTTCAAAACCTCCATTAGGATGATTTTCACCAGCGCGTGGTGATAGAGATTTTCCTCTAAATTGGCCCCCCTTTCCTTGGCGGCCGTTGACATATTCATCAGAGACATTCTCAAGTAATATGGAAAATTTAACGGCTTGTCATGAAAATGGGAGAGGAGCCAAATGTAAAACAAGAATGCAAGCCCAAAGTGACCTTCACACGTTATGTATTTCTGTAGGAAAAATGATAAGTTCCAGTACTTACTTTTCAAGAAATCCTACGAAATTCCCTTACTCCATTCAGGGTCCAAATGTTCTTTAAGGAGGAAAGACATGCACAAGTCCTCGTTGAAATGCTGGTTTTTAAACCAACATTCTCCCAGCTGTGGAATTATACATGCTCGCGCTACCAAACCCTCGGTCAACCTGAATTGGACATCCCAAACTTGAGCCTTATCACCATTCAGATTTAGGGCAAAAGATTTTGTTACTTCTGAGTTGTGGCTGCTGAATCACTGGAAAAATGGAAGCCACCCTGCTTTTTCCAATCTCGCCTTGCTACGAGGGTTGGCCTCCAACAACTCAGGCCCTTGCGACTCAAAGCAGATGGGGGCTCGCAATTTTGACATGGTGAAAAACTAGAAGACAAGGCGTATGCACGTCTTTGAAAATATCGTTTTTAAACTTTGCAATGGACTCACACGACAAGGGAGGTCTTATTATAGAAAGTTATGAAAAAGCATGGGATTTTCGAGAGACATGTCATGATCATGATTATCATCATGATCCAACCTGCAGGAAGATATGGGGAATACGTCTAATGGTTGTGTCAGAATCATGGCGATCGAGTATGGAGATGGAGTCATAATGCACCGATTACGGCTGTGTTCTACCACAAGGGTGACCATAGCCGAAAAATCATACAAATGTTAAAAATTAAAACGTTAATTACCCTTTACCTCAAGTGTCCTATCGCTAGCTATACTTTACCTTTCTTATCTTCCAACGGTCTAGTTATTCGGATGACGCATGCCTGTCCTTGAGATGATAACCCACTTAATAGTTAAATTAGATATATGTCTTCATAATTCATGACCTCGACTAGTAATTAGAATCTATCAATACTTTAAATAATTTAAGTTAATGCCCCTGTCTATGGTTTTTTTTGTTATTCAGAAAAGCAGGGTGTTGTTGCAGGAAATGGAACTGGGATTGCTGAGCCTTCTGCAGGAAATGGAACTGTGATTGCTGAGCCTTCTAGAAAATCAAACCACAACTTTCGAAACTTCTGTAGGAAATCATACCATGACTTGCAGAACCTTTGAAGGAAATCAAACCATGACTTATGGAGCTTCTGCAGGAAATCGAACCATCAATCTACACCTCTCCCTCATTGGTGTATAATTCACTACATATGAATAAGGGTGCTGATGTCAAATGTGAAATGATCTCATTAGATTACTAGCCATTGAGGTCAGATGTTAAATAATGTGAGGCCCATCACCTTTAATGAGAGGGAGGACCAAGGTACCCTGATGCATCCTATCGGGTGTGAATTAATGAGCTATTGTCTAACCCCCCCGTAGGATCCAACAATCAAGGAACCATAGTGATTCCCCATTGTTTTTGGAGAGATAGTCTGTCATTAGGGCATACAAGCTTCAAGGCATCATCAGACTTTGATCCTGCACCCAGATAACTTGCTGATGTTGATGGGCCAAGATTTTTGGAAGGAGGGCCTTAAGAAATCCCACATCAGTCCAACACGAGCGATCTAGATTTAACTGAAAACAAATTTTATTGGGAGGATCCTAAAGAACCTACTGACCTGTAATTTTAACGAGCCCATGGTAGTCCATGCTCACTAGATTTCAATTTTATAGAGTCTAAAACACTTGGAAAAGAAGACTCTTAGGGGGCTCCTTTTCCGTAACTAGTCCATTGGGCCTGGAAAAAGGAATAAACTTATACCCAATAGACATTCCTCTCATGTTTTACTGAGCACGAGGAGGAATAGAGTGAGCTCATTGTGTCAGTAGGAAATCAGGAAGAGATAGTGGAAGGAATGATCCCTTCTCTCACCATCTCCAACTCTCTTTTCTTCACAATTTCTTCCACAAATTCCTCCTTGGATTGGGGTTTTTGATATAACTTGAGTTTGTGCCCATTTACCAACAAGGTAAGATTCCCATCATTAATGGTTTTAACCCAAACAAATCCATTATCAAAGACTTTCTCAATTTCATAGGGGGCCAACCAATGTGTGTTAAATTTCCTTTAAAGTTCTTAAATTTTGAATCATACAACAATGCCCAATCTCCCTCTTTGAACTGATTCTTTTTAATGTATCTGTCATGCCATTTAGCCCGTTGTTGCTGAATCAAGTTAGTATGTTGAAAAGCATCCTACCTAATCTTATCCAATTCATTGAGCTATATGATTCTTTACTGCTGAGCTTAGCCAAGGTCTATACCCAAATCTGCTGCCATTTTAAATGTTTTGATATGAAATTCAATGGGCAAAAAACTTTCTTTCCATACACCAATTCACATGGAGAAAACCTAGTGGTATTTCTCCATGTGATCCTGTAGGCCCACATTGCTTCAGGAAGTCGGTCAGACCAATCCTTCTTATGTAATTGTACTGTCTTGGTAAGGATTGTCTCCAACACCTTATTTATTGATTCCACCTGCCCATTGGCCTTTGGATGATAAGGGGTGGACTTCCGATGAGTAATCTGATATTTCTGCACAATTCCCTGCATAAGATTTGACACAAATTGAGTACCTTGGTCAGTGAATATTTCCCTAGGTACCCCAAACCTTACAAAAATATCAGAAAAAATAAAATCTACCAATGTTTTCTCTATTTCACTAGGTAGTTCTCTTTCCTCCACCCACTTCATAACATAATCAGTACAAACTAAAATATACTTCTTACCTTTGGACATAGGATTGATGGGACCTACAAAATGAAGAGCCCACCTCTCAAAAGGTTCTATGAGAACCTGTGGCTGCAAAGGCATCTCGTCTGATTGTATAGGCCGCCCCATTCTCTGGCAACTGCCACACTTCTGGACATATTCTCTTGCATCTTTGAGAAGACTTGGACAATAGTAACCTGAGCAAAGGATCTTGTAAGCTGTCCACTTGTCTGCAAAATGTCCTCCACACGGTTCATCATGACAGGCTCTCAAAATGTCATAGATCTCATTTTCCCTGACACACCTGCCAATAATCAAATCAGGTCCAGTGAAAAAAAGATCTCCCCTAATCCAAGAGTAGTCATCACTTTTCCTAATAATTCTCTTTTTCTGATTAGATGAAAAGTAAGGAGGAAAATTTCCTGTAGCAAGGTAATTGGCCATGTCTGCAAACCAAGGTGTTTTAATAGAAATATCAAACAAATTTTCATGAGGAAATCTATCATTAACAGCAACATCCTCACCTGCATGGTTGAGGCTAGATAAGAAATCAACTTCTCGATTTTCCTTTCCAGGGCTATCCAATATCGTGATGTCAAATTCCTACAACAACAAAAGCCACCTAGTAATCTTGCCATTAGTAACTAGTTTATTCATGCGATATCAAATGACAGAGTAATTGTAGTGTACAAAAACTTCATAGCTCGTGATGTAATGTCTAAATTTATTAATAACATAAATCACAGCAAGGAATTCTTTTTCAGTTACCGTGTAATTCAGTTCTGCAAGAGTTAAATTTTTACTAACATAATAAATAACATGGGTTCCAAGATCCTCCTTTTGTCTCAATACTGCTCCTATGGCTAAATTAGAGGCATCAGTGGAAATGTGAAAAGGAAATTTCCAATCTGGGCCTCTCAAGACTGGTGCTGAAGAAAGTTTTTCCTTGAGTATATCAAATGTAGCTTAACACTCATCATCCCAATCATATTCAACTTCTTTAGTCAATAATTTAAATAATGTAGAGGCTACCTTTGTAAAATTTTCAACAAACCTTCTATAATAGCCTACATGTCCAAGGAAACTTCAGACTCCATTCTGATTGGTTGGTGGGGGAAACTTTCCAATGACTTCAATCTTTGCCGGATCAACTTTAATTCCTGCAGCAGAAACATGATGACCCAAAACAATACCTTCATTCATAATCATAAAACATTTTTCATTAGTTAATGAGAGATTAGTTTCTCTACATCTCTACAAAACTTTCTCAAGATTATGTAAAGCTTCTTCAAAAGTATCACCCATTGCTGTAAAGTCATCCATATAAACCTCTATGCAATCATGCAAAAGATTAGAGAAAATACCAAGGACTGCCCACTGGAATGTGGCTAGTGCGTTGCATAGAACAAATGGCAATACCCTATATGCATAGGTGCCCCAGGGACATGTGAATGTATTCTTTTCCTAGTCTTTTGGAGCTATCCTAATCTGATTGTACTCACTGAACCCATCTAGGAAGGAAAAATATTTTTTCCCTGCTAAAGTGTCCAACACTTGCTCTATAAAAGGCAAGGGAAAGTGATTTTTGAAGGTAGCCTTGTTTAGTTCCCTGTAATCCACACAAACTCACCATTTACCATTCTTCTTGGGGACAATAACCAACGAAGATACCCACTGGCTATCCAAGATATGATAGATGAACCCTACATTTAACAATTTTTGCAATTCATCTTTCACAATTTCCCTTAAAGTGGGGTTCATCCTCCTTTGTGGTTGTCTCATAGGCCTGGCTTTCTCTTCTATATAAATATGATGAATGCATGTGTCTGGGTGAATTCCTCTCATATCTATGTATTCCCAAGAAAAAGTGTCTGAAAATTTTTCAATGATTGAATTAACCGTTTTTTCTGTTTAGGGGTTAAGGCAGAATTAATATTCAAAGGTTTTTCAGAAAAAATTTCAACTACCTTACTCCCCCATTCTGTCATGGAATATGCAGGAAATGCAGATAATAATGCTAAATGTAGTTCGACTGTTGTACTATACTAATGAAAATCATGAAGATTAGTAATGCAATCTAAATTATGACTAGACTGCCCTTGATCTTGCTGCAAAAAATTAGGATTAGAAATACAACAATTTATCAAAGTTTCTTCTGAATTTTCTTTAAGGCTCATGGCTTGGGAAATTTTCAAAATGGGTTGGGTACATTCTGAATCATGCCCTTCTTCTTCAAACTAATGTGTACTTTCTAATATTAAGAGAGGTTGAGCAGGTGGATACAAATTAATGTTCTTTATTTCAGTCCCATGTGTGATGGTCATGTTTCCGGGCCTGCACCCTATGTAAGCATCTGCCATGGCTAACCATGGTCTCCCCAAGATCAAAGGGTGCCCTCCTACATTAGTTTTGGGTTGAAGAACATAAAAATTTGCAGGATACTTCTAGGAATCCACTGAGATGACAATGTCTTCTAATACCCCCTCTCGCTTTACCTTAGACCTATCTGCTAATTCTAACATAGTAGGAGTAGGCAATAAGTCAAAGGTTCCTATTCTAGATAAGGTCTCCATGGTCATCACATTAATGGCCGCACCCAAATTAATTAAAGTGTTTTTTATAGGCTGTCCATTGATAAAGGTGGTAACCACAAGGATTCCAGGGTCTGCATATTTTTCAGTAAAAAATCTAGTAGACATCAAACTTGCAATATTTCCACCTACTTGAATTGTAGAGAGTTATCTCTTTCATCTTCTTGGTCACTTGGTACATAGCTCCCTTACTGTTTTAGCATAGATTAGGATATCCTTAATTGCTTGCAGCAACGAGATCTTGATTTATAAATTTCTTAATTTATGCACAAGATCAAACTTGGGCTGTTTTAGTTTCATTTCCAACCTCTCTGGAAAATGAGGCTAGATCGTATGGGATGAGGAAGGTTCTTGTGGCCTTGAAGTAGGTTGTTCTGCTAGTTCAGGTGTGGTTTCAACTTCAGGCATTTCCAGAGTATCTTCTTCTACAATCTCTTCAATTCTTCCAAGCTGAGTCACCACTTTCCTGGACCTAAGTTAGATTTCCTGCAGCGACATAAGAAATTCCTGTAACACAGGTACATAAATTTCCTGCAGTGACTGTGGTGCAATAAAGTAGGTAGGAAAAGTGGGACAAGTGACCAAGCCAATGTTGTGAGTGGATTGAATGGTTTTATTATTAGGTTTAGACACTGACTGGGCAGGAAGTTGCATAGGACAAGGTTGATTTTGTGGGGCAGGAAACTGAAGCTATTGTTGTTAAGGTTGAATCATTTTCTATTGTGTGGGCTGCGATGGATAAACATTTTGAGAAGGAAAATTCTAAGTGGTAGGGTAAGAAATGTTCCCTTGCCAAGGCTATTGTGGAGGCCAAGGATGTTGTGGAGTCCAAGGCTCCCATGGCATTGTAATATTCCACATCTGATTTTGATTATAAGGAACTTGATAATGGGACTGAGCCATACCTACAGCAAGTGGTTGCCATGGTCATTGAGGTGCCATTGCATAGAGTGCATTGACAACTCCTTGATCTACTAGATATGTTTCTTTGATTTCAGGAAGTGAAGGACATTGGTCAGTGGAATGCTCTGCATCACAGATTCAGCATACCTCTATACTATTTGCAGGACATTCCCTCAAGGCATGCTTCTTCCTACATTTCGAATAGAACATGACCATGAATTTCTCCAGTTCCTCCTGTTTTTCCTGTTTCTTCTTAACTTGCAAAAAATCCAATTGAGAAGACAATCTTATAAGAATATCAGTTTTAAAATTTTCAAATAAATTACCCATTTCAGCTCTGGTTACTCCAGCTCCAGCAACTGACTTGACAATCCTGGAAGAAGTATCTCTTGTTCCTCCTCCAAATTTAGAATTTCCTCTTGAATATCGCCAACATATGTCACATACTTCATCATAACCCAACTTTTATATGTCACCTCCTCCCAATAAGTTCAGAATCTCCAGAGATTCTGGTCTAATTGCTCTGAGAAAAATTGTTCTTTTAGTATCCTTGCTTAGTTGATTCATTTTGGATTTCTACAGATTATACTGAAATCTCTCCACCAAGTCCTCAAGACTCTCCCTCTCCTTTTGAGTCATGCCAAAATTACTTCTCTGAGGTCCGTCGTCGTGCAATAATCTTGATATTTCCTTAAGAATGCCTTTTTCATTTCCTCCCAAGTTGTAATGGAGTTTGAAGCCAACCCCATAAAACACCTAATAGTTGCATCCTTCAATGTTGCAGGAAACAACTTCAGCTTCTAAGCATTGGAAGAATAGTCATAGCTCCTGCATAACACATCAAACTCGAATAGAAAGGCATCATGATCTTCACTGGGAAACCCAAGGAAGTTAGGCAAGGCTGAAGTAGGAATATTCTTCATATGAGTAGCTCCACCAGCCTCCCTGATAGGGAATTTGAATGTGACCAGTTCTTATTCCTTCTCATCGTATTTGTTTGTGTGACCAGTCCCCTCTTCATGAGCCATTCTGGACCAAAAAGGAAGTGGGGCCTTTGTAAACTACAGATTTTGTAGAATCAATGGTTTGGAATTCTGGTTCTTAAATAGGATTGCCAAGGAATTCCTTTTTAGGTTGACCACTGAGAAAAGATGTTGTTTTCCTTGTGACAAGAGATTCAAAAATGGGCAGCCACAAAATATTTTCCAACAAAATCTGCTACTGTAGAAGCAGGAATATGTTCTGGGCTCTTTTAAGGACCACAAACCTTTTGTCTGGACTCTTCTTCTCTTACTGCCTTATATCTTGTAGACTTCGTTTTCCTTGCCAGTGTATTAGTAAATGAAGTGGTGTTCACACCACCACCAAAGACATTTGTAGATGTTGGACCCAATCATCTACTATGAAAAAAAATTCAAAAAAACTACTTACCAAACAATTAGGACATGGCTTTGGAAAATTTCTAACCTCCTCCAGTGCGTGGGCTTTGCCTTTCGTCTTACCACTTTGACTCCCCCAGTGCTAAACATTCCAAACAATGCATGTACTAAAAACACTTCAGTATTGTCCCTTTAGCACCTCCCTGAAAACGATGCCAAAATGTTGAGTCAAATTATAGCTTTATAATTTGATTAACATAAATAATCGACCCAGGGCAGGTAAGCTTGTGAGATGCTACACAAAATATATGAAGGCTTAACACTGTAAGTACTGATTAATCTAACTAGTCAATCATACAAAACTAATGACTCCTTCCTACATCAATCACTTAGCAGCAAAAGCTATAGAGTGAATCAAACATCCCTCTACAACTCTTAAGATTGCTGCTGATGATTAGGAAAAGATACATAAATCATCTTATAGCAAACTTAGAAATTCACTCAACATTAGAAATCAAATCTTCATTAAATGAATTCCACACATTAACAGGAAACTAGTTCATTTAATCAATTGTTGCTGATATATCATAAAGATTACATTAGCTGTAGGAACAAATTATTATTACATAACATAAATAAAATGCATAAACACTAAAATACAGGAGTTGTGAGCAAATGGGCCCCTCCCTTACTCACAACCCCTTCAAATTAGAAGAGCTTGCTCACTGAAGTAGACAAAACATATAATATTGTATTAATCTGAAAAAGATACAATCGAGTACAATCTAATATACAGTCTTAGCTGAAACCAACCCAACAACCCCCTATCATAAAAACTAGAACATAATTTATAAATTTACAAAATCCCATATATGCTCGAAGTAAGGAAGACTACTAATCTAAGCCATCGGCTAACAGTCCTGTTACAAAATATCAAATTTAGCCATTCTGGGTCTAATCCACGACTGAAAGCATGGATTAGATGAAATTCATTACATGGCTATAGCTTTCATCTAAACGGCCAGCGAAAGAAGGTTTATGAATTTGGGTGGTATCATTGGCAGATTTGAAATGACCAATAGGACAACATCCATATGTGATATAGTCCCCACAAAACCCATGTTCCCATTTGACTTAGATATTTGTGGAACATAGCTAACCACCGATGTTGCTGCAAGAAATCCGGGCAGTTACAGGAAATCCGCGGCTGCAGGAATTCTGGAGTGTTTGCAGGAAATAGGATCACACAATTGTCTATAGGAAATGCGAGCCTGTTTTCGAATCAAAACAGATCTGCACAAGAACTCTAGATTAGTTGGCATGGTAATTAAATAAAGAACATCTAGCTATAAGGAATACTTAAAGTTAAGGTAAAAGACAAATTTTCATGTTAATTTTCATACCTTCAGCCTACGAGACCCTTTTGGAAAAAAACCTAAGTATTATAACCGAAATAGGCATAATAGGGGTTAAAGATAGTTCAAAATGGGAGAGGTAAAGTATGGAAAAGGGTGTCAAAACTAGGCAAAACCAAGCCCCAACAGTTCTAGTGCACACAAACTTTAACTAATTGATTTGGACAACTTCCAATGGATAACTATGTATATCTGGCATTCAAAGAAGCATTGGAAAGCCTCACTTGGATCACATAAGGAAAATCGATAAATGAATATGGAGGTTAGGGAAAGGGTGTAAACAATTTTCCAAAGATTGATTTCCACCGCTAGATACAAAATGAAGACTACAATTCAAATGTATTTGTGTATGCTTAAATAATATTGACTCACATTCACCAAGTGGCATACCCATGTTTTTGACTATATGGCCATTATTCTATTAAAATGTTCTTTGGCCTCAACGGGAATTTTTTAACTAACTAGGAGCCACTCTTTAACATTTATATTGAAGGAACACATGTCTATTCTTTAAATTTGGGCTGGAGCATGAATGATGACCAATCATATGTGAAAGGTTCAATCTTTGTCTCAAACATGGTTTCGACTATATTCTTTCACAGTACTAGCCATGGTGAGTGACTGGTAATTAACATGGATATTATTTAGCTTCATCCATAAGCTTATGATATTTTGGAAAAGTTGGTGGATATTTTAATCATTAGGATTTTTAAATAGGTGGACTATGGAGCTAACTAGGGAATACAAAGCAAGTCCTACAATGCCAATCCCTAGGGTGATAATCACTTTTGGTTTTCAGATCATGAGCAAGATGTGGTGGAAATGAGCTTGAATCTCATGTTAACAAGTCCAAATACCATCCAAGAAATGTCTATGGACCTCACTTTTCTTCTAAAATCATTGTCGTGTGATTTAAGGATTATACCATTGGGACGCAGTGACAATTTTTTCGTAACAGATATTTAGGAAATCAAAGGTCAAATCTCCACAACAACAACAAATAAATTCACATAGTCATGCAAATTGGAAAATGGTGTCATACTTTTATCACCCTATCAGAGCCTAGATAATGGAGAATCCATGGAGTCCTAAAAAACCTTGCATGAACTGATTGAAAATGAGAGAAGAGTAATGTCATAGAGTGGGCTTCTTGTAAAAATTTGAATCGAAATGGAAAAAATACATAGATAATTCACAGGAATAAACTAAAACACCAAATGAATAACCACAAAACAAACCAAAACATAGGTGTGGTTAGGATAGACTTGCAAAAATAATATCAACGATTAACAAGTTTGAAATATTAATTTCACTAGAGGGAGAGATTGAATCACAACTCTGAGTACACAACATTTTATTTCCCATATTTGTGAATACAAAACCCAAATTAGATGGAGTAAACTATGTGTTCTAGATAATTATGGATTATGTGAATATGGTTTCTCTCTTGTTGGGATATGTGGACTATGGATAAAGAGAACACTTGTGAGGGGGTTTCCCCAGATAGAGTTATGAAACACTGACAAAGAAACGAATGCTAACATGGTGGATAGTTTTGAGGAATGATATGAGAAAACTCAAAATGAAAGAGTCGTCAAGGTTAATGAGAATGTGTAAAAAAAGAGGTAATGGGCCTATGGTAGATGCACAGAAAAGAAGGGATTGTAGAGAACTGAAACGACAAAAGGGAGTAAACTCACCTAGCTATGATACCATTATTAGACTATGTAATCCATAATTAAAGATAATCATGAATTACTACTTCATTAAATATGATATAGATATAAACGTGATTTTTTGACCATTGGATTCAACTTCCAAGTTATCTAGGATTCCTTCTAACTATTCGTATTCACTTGAGGTTTTCACCTTCTTGTAAAATGAATGAAATAATCCCCTAAGGATTATCTTGCCAAAAATATTAAGTGTAGAAACCCAACTATTAAATTACAACCGTCACTTAATAATGGAAATATATCTCACATCTTAAGGTAAATTGGAGGGTGGGCACCCTAGCTCTATTGGTGTTCATTAATTGGCTATGGAAAAATCATTTTCTAAATCAAGCTAATAGAAATACAATAGTGAATTCTTCATCTCAACTAGGAATTCAATTACAGGGAACACATTAAACATAGCTTAAAACAACCACCAACAAACCATAGACAATAGTTAATATAGCCATAGATACATTCAATATTGTAAACTATTAAAAAAGCTAAGAGAAATACTTCACACTTAGAATTACTCCACAATGATAGAGAAATCTAAACACAATGACAAATTGTTTACCCTAGAAACCTAATTGGGAAAACTAGCTTTGAATGTTTGCTCAACCTTCATTTTAGCATTATCTGGTCATAATGCAACTCATAGCTTTGAATTCCTCCTCTCCTCTCTTGGCCAACAAAATTCCTTTTGATGGTGAAATTATAGGAAGAAATAGAGAGATATGGAGAAATTAAAAGACCAACAAGGAAGACCCTTCACTTCCCATTCCTTATTCTTTTCTCTCGTATTATATTCTTTCCTTTTTCGTTCCTTTTTTTTTTTTTTTTCTCTTGTCTCATTTGTTTTACATTTTCATATTTTTACCTAACCTTATTTGATTACTGAATTAGCTTGTGGGTTATAAGTATTACAACATTTTCTCATTCAAATATGTTTCATATCAATAAACTATGGACTACTTCGATAGATATCACACCCTTGATTAAATCCAACTAGATGAGAGAAAACTACAAGGTAAGAATACACACAAGAGGTTTATTTATAGTTTATTTTTCTATTATGGAGGATTGAATAAAAGCCATGGAAGAAGGGCCATGGATTTAAGATGAAAACACTATTTTTATAATTTAAACTTTCCTTAATAATGATTTTCTCAACCCTAGTAAGCATCAAATTGTTAAATATCCCTCATTAATTTTGGGATTAAGAAGCCATTATAACAATATGGAACTCTCTATGCAAATTTATCAAAATTGTTCCAAGCTTATAAGATAAGGGCATCTTCTCTTTGTCAAGATTTACATTGAAGTGGGTTTGAGTGAAGGGCTACTAGAACATATCATCATTGATTACAAAAATTAAAATGGGTTTAACAATTAGATTATGAATTATGTGTGTGTGTGTTTCAACTTTTTTTAGAGGCTCATAAGTTATATGATTCATGTCTAAATAGACTTGTGTTCTAGTTGCAAAAAGGTTGTCTTCTTTTCAAAAGGAAAATTTTGATGTATTCCATTTGGTGACCAATAAAATGAAGAAAATTTTCATATGGAAAATGTCAAACTGAGTCAATATATAGCCTCTTATTGTCATAAAATGAAAAGAAAAAATCCCTCACCTACAATTCCCTATGGAAGAGGAAGATGATTCAAACGGGAAAGACCCAACTTTGGTAGAGATTTCAAGGGAAGGAACACCTTAATAAAAATACCGATTCAAGCACTATAGTGATAGAACCAAAAATGAATTCCAATAGGGAATAAGGATAAATTAGTCTTATAGTTTGTTAAAGAAAGTTTAATCCATATGCAATCATGTCAATTTGAAATTTAGTATAAAATGGGTATAAACACTCTACAAATTGATAAAAGGTTTCTCATTTACATTCTAAAAATTAATAAATACCACATAGGTATAACTAAATTACCAATGATTAGATAAGGAAACACGAGAGATATATTTTGGAAAATGAGAAGTAGTTCACATAGAAAAAATAGGAGAGGTAGCTATGGGAAAGGGGGGTTATTCTATGGGAAAGCTTGACTACTCTATAATTGATTGAGGGTATTGTTAGTTTGTTGTTCCATTAATGAGATGAGATGCATTTATTTTTTCATTTCCTTTGGATATCCTGCACAAGAATTACCTACTTTTATCAATGTTGGTCTACATCCAAGACCTATCTAAACTTCTTGCATCCATCTATGCTGAATGTTTGATATATTATCTTCCCTGCCTAGTAAATAATGTTCTCTTCAACAAGTTTTTTGTTGGACCCAAGTTCATAGCTATTATAATTTTTAGTGTTTAATAGATCATCCTTCAATGCCATTATTTTTTTAATATTATTGTACATAATTCAAAGGTATGTGAAATGAATAATTGTAAGGAATATCAATAGTCCCTAATGGAGTATGAAGTGAATAATCACTTTCTCATGTATATATACATGTTTTGAGTTAATGAATAATATTATCAAGCATGGAGTCATTCATCCAACCTAGCAATAATATCAAAGAAGGTTTTAACTCCATTATTTAGCACCATTATCACTAAAAAATACCTCTCTACCTCTCTTCCATTATAATAAATCCTAAGTAATTATTGTATTCTCATTCCCTTGCTTGGTGCCACAAACAATTCTATGTTTCCTCCTATGCTTTCTCTTGCACCATTTAGACATATCTCCTATTACAAGCTATATTCCTCATTCTCTTTGCCTTAGTATCTCATGCCCATTTCCTTTATGGGCTCTCCCTCCTATCTAAATCCATACTCCCTCTTGTCTATAAATATATCCACAACTAGGTTCTTTCTTATCTCATGGAATCTCTCTCATATTGTGGGATCTTAGACTCAACCCTTTTTCATCTCATGGGCTATAAGCAAATGTATCCATGAAATGGACTTCATACACATTCGAAGTTGAGATTTTGTATATGGTTAGATTGTATGTCGACTCTCTTGGTGGATGAGACCTACAATCCAAATGACTTCGATTCTATTATGCTTAGTGGGATATGAAACCATAATCAATTATCTAGTTTCTTTGCTTTGTGTGATACCTCAACATAGGGATCACTAACATCCTAGTTTGGGTCATTATCAATGGTTGAATTGCTTATTATGCAACAAACACCAAAATAGCATGCAAATGTAGCCACTTGAGAGGGAAATATCATTTTAAAATAAAATAATGTACAAGAATGACAAAGGAGAGGCGCCTAAAACTAGGTCTCCTTGGTGTGTGTGCATATATATACACATATAGGAGATAAGGGGTACATAATGAAAGAGTAGAATTAAAGGTTCTATCCAAAATACTAATATAACACTAGAAATGTAACAACTCAATATCTAGGGATTAATAATGGGTTTTTTACGCTTAAAAAGCCCCTCCCCCTGAAAGAAGCGTTGCACCCAACATTTTACTAACTATGGGTGTTTATGCATGAATAACTCATCTTCCCTTGTCACCTCTTCCATTTGTAGGTTCTTCTCTTTAATGAGTTACTATATAATTGATCAATTTTATAGTTTCGTAATCCTTGTTTCAAGGATTTTTTATAGTTATTGTATGATTTACCCTTCTTGATTAATTTATGGTAAAATAGTTTGACCTGGGATCTTGTCACTTATTACCTTCTCTAAGAAAGAAACATGGATGACTGGATGTACATGTGAAGATGGTGGAAACTTCAATTTGTAACCCATACTTCAAATCCTTTTCAATAACTTATGGGGGCCATAATATTTGGGTGCTAATTTATTGGGTTTGTTTTGTTCCTTGAAGGATATCTATTTATATGGTTGTAACCTAAAAAATACCTAATATCCTACTTTAAATCTCCTTTCATTGAAATGTTTATATGCTTGGTGTTTCATCCTATTTTGTGCTATAGCCAAGTTGTCCTTAAATAGTTCGGGAAACACTTTTTGGTGCCCTATGTGTTCCTATGAACCTTTGCAATCCTTTTAAAGGATGATGTGATGGGTGAAGGATGATATCCATAAATTTCGATAAATGGAGACATTTTTGATGAAGTATGGAAGGATGTGTTGTACCATCATTAATCTAATGGAAACCACTTGACACATTGTATTTGGTTTTTAGATGCAAAGCAATGAATATATTCTTCTACCCATTTATTCAAAATCTTAGTTTGACCATCAGATTAAGGGTGGTAAAAAAAGTTGTGATCCAATTGAGTACCCAAAGAAGAAAATAATTCAATCCAAAAAATTTCAATGAAGATTGGGTCTTTGTCACTTACAATAGCATTGGGGATTCCATGTAGGTTGATGTCACTAAAATTTCCTTAAAAAGATGAGAAAGAGATAAAAAAATGGCATACTTCATCAGTCAATCCACTACTACCATGGTGCCATTCTTTCCTTCAAATTTAGGTAAACTAGTAATAAATTCCATTGAACCATCGTCTTAGCATTGACTTGGTATAGCTAATGGTTTTAGGAGTCCCAAGGTATTGATTTTATATCCCTTATTATGTTTGCATACCACACATTCAACCATGAAATTTTGAGCATAATTTATAATACCATCCAAAAAATAATCCTTCATGATCCTATGGTGGGATTTCAAGAACCTTGAATGTCCTACTATAGGAGAAGTGTGCAAATCCAAAAGAACCTTTTGTTTGAGTTGGTAATTCTTAAATAAATAGGTGATATCAATTCCATAAAAAATCATACTTCCACACAAATTTATCTACCATAGTTGGGTCCTCTTGTAGATGTTGAATGATTTTGCATACCTTCTAATCCTGCTTCCATTTTGTTATTACTTATTCCAACCGATTAGTTTGTGGAATAGAAATAACACATAGTAAACCATTTGTTTCTTACGATTTCCTTGAAAGTGCATATACTACCATATTATGTTGTCCTTTTTAGTATATAATTTAAAATTCATAACCTAGCACTTTTGAAACCCATTTTTCTTGTCTTTTTGAAGATAATCATTTCTGTAAGAAGTACTTCAGACTATGATGATCCATTTTTACTTTGGAGTGTCTTCCTATTAGGTAAGGGCATCATTTTTTAACTGAATGTAGCATGGCCAACATGTTTTTTTTCATAAATTGGTTTGAGTGAGTTGTTTACTTTAAGTTGGTTGTTTTCAGTAGCAGAGGGCCTCCCTTCTTGCATTAAAATTGCACTGATGTCATGTACTTAGGAATCACATTCCACAATAAAGGTGTTTGTGAAGTTAGTTGTGGCTAGGATAGGATTTATACACTTACCCTCCAATTTTTAAAAGTATTTGATTCTTCTTGAGTCCAAGAAAATTCTTCCTTCTTTAATAATGATGTTAGAGGTGTTGTTATTTAACCACATTTCCTGAAAAACTTGTGATAATATTTTTTCAATCCTAAGAAACCTTTAAATTTATTCAAGGTTTTAGGGATTGGACATTCCATCATATCTTTAATTTTGTTTGGGTCCACTTTGAATCTATCATAAGATATAATATGACCCAAATATTCCACTTCTTGAACCCCAAAGGCACACTTAGGAGGCTTTACATATAGTTGTTGCTCTTCTAATGGTTTTAAGACCCTATCAACATCCAATGCTACTAGTATATGGATAAAATTTCCTTCTTAAAATTTTGTGTTGAATGGTGTATGTAACATAATATTGAATGCTTTAAATAGTTATTTAATGTAAATTCATAGATTGATATTTTGGGCCTCTCTACAAAAAACTATTATTACAATCACAACTCATTTATAAATGTTTGGAATATTTTTTATTGTTCAAAATAAATGAGTGAGCACTAGTATCTATGAATAGCTCGGTTGGTGATTTTGTGAGTCTGGTGGATTGTTTGATAGGAATTTTGGTATGAGCCTCATAAAAATGATTTCAATGAGTTAGGATTTTACCTACCTAGACCTCGAATCTAAGCTCTATTGGAATATGCATTCTCTCATCTCCATTATTGGGGTGCTACTGACTAGAAAAGTGAACTACCTAGAGTTGCCTAAAGAGATACAAATCACTCTAATCTATAATGATTTGTGGGATGGAATCCATGAAGTAGAAGTTGACGTTAGTAAAGGAGAGTAGTAAACTAGACCTAAAAAGTCTACATCAAACAAGGAAATATCCATATGGAAGAAAAAAGAAAAGAAAACCTATGCCTTCATTGTTGTGAAAATAAGTGATGTGATCCCCCATATTGTTTCCATTAAATATATTATGGTGCTCTAAATAAATTAAAGGATTTGTATGACTCACACTCATAATTGGAACTCATGAAACTATTGATGAAGCTCTCCAACTTAGAGTTAAAGGATGGTGATCCCATGCATGTTTTAACTTCTGATACCAAAGCCATCATGTATGACATAAATTCCATTGAAGTGATGATAAAAATTCCTCTCATAGCCTTAATCAGGACCCTATATCCGACATATTCTCATTAACTAGAATCCCACAAGCTAGTGCCCAAATGAAGTTCCTATCATTTGATTCTCTGGTGGAGAAATTTATGGACTGTGAGAGGATTTTGGAAATAAGAAGATAGATCAACACATTGGAGAGACCACATGCCTTTCTTTGAAAGGAAATAATTTAAGAGAATAGGTGGGTAAACACAATCAAGGTGAGATATCTAATATCCATTGTGCCAAAGTAGAAATGAAAATAAGGCAAATATATGAAAAATACCTTAGGATAATATCAAAGACAAACAAGATAAAAAACAAGAAAAAGGTAAAATGCCACATCCAGTGAAAGGTAAAACACTCGAATCTACTCATTACAATGATTACCATTGAAACATTGGAGGAATTTAAGATTTATTTCACACTTAATTTTCTTCTTGGAATGATGCATGGTTTCTTAACATAGGTGTGACATGTATGATGGCCTTTTAGAGAGACTTCTTTGAAAATTTTGGTGATAATGTATATTCTATAGTCTATTTTGTAGATAAATAAAGTCTCAAACCTTTGGGAATTGGCACCATTAGTCTTAAATTGCTAGGATTCTTGGTTTTTCTTCTACATGATGTGCTATATCTTCCATAGATGTAAAGGAACTTTTTATCCCTTGTGCACACTTGACAACAAGGCCACTCCAACATATATTTGATAGCAAAGTTGAAATAAGGAAGGATTTCGATGACATGGTTTTTATGACTAGAGTTGGGGAAAAAATATTGTTGAATTTCAAAGCATGACATATTCTCATGCATAGAATTCTAAATACCTTTCTCACTATGATGAAGGTACATTTCCATCCAGTCTTCCATGGCATGCTATATTTGGACACATTAATTACAACAACCTTATTGTGTTGAAAAAGAATGGTGTTTCTAGTTTTCCTACTATTCCTAAGAAATTGAAGCAATATGATGCTTGTATCCTTGAAAAACATAACAAATAACACTTCCATGATTTAACTTCTAGAGCATGTAGAAAAAATGAATTGATACATTCTAAGTTTGTGGGCCCATGCTTGTTCCATTTTATAATGGAAATAAATATACCATGTCTTTTACTGATGATTACACTAGGATGTGTTAGGTGCACTTGTTCAAAGAATAAATATTATGTGTTTAAAACTTTTAAAATTTTCATGTATGGATTAAAAAAGAAGCGCAATCACATATTAACTCTCTTCATAGTGATAATGGAGGAGAATATACATATAGTGAATTTAATAACTATCTTCACCGACATGGGATTCAATATAAATTATAGTTCCATACAATCCCAAACATAATGGTGTATCTAAAAGAATAAACTGGACTATCTTAAATATGGTTCATTCCATGATGTTTAAAAAAAAATGTAAATTTGAAGTTTTGGGCTGATGTGGTTCTTTATGTAGTAAATGTGAACAATAGGTGTTTGCATCATGCTCTTAGAAGTATGACTCCATATGAAATGTGGTATGGCCATATTCCTTTGATGGTGCATATCAATTTCTTTGGTTCCACCACCTATGCCTTGATTCTTGAGGAGCAAAGTAACTAGCTTTTATGCAAGCAATTTGAAGTGCATATTCTTAGAGTAATCAAATACTAACAAGACATATCATCTTTACAATGATATAAACAAGAAGTTCATTCTTTTGAAAGATGTAATTTTTTCTAGAATCTTATAAGAATGAAAAATATGTTGACCATTTGTATAGTTTCACCAATGTAAATACATATCACAAATTTGATGATAAAATTCCACATTTTTTATGGGGGGATCCATATCTTGAATCAATCCCTAGAATCTTCTTTTGAAGCACCATTTCCCCTTCAAGAAATTATAGCTAATTCATTAGATCAGGAACATCTATTAAACGATGTGATTGAGAGGATTGAAAGGCTAAACCTTGATGTGACACCATCTCAATCAGTGGAGCAACATGGACCATCTAATAAAGGTCCACCAAAGTGGTTCATTAAGACACTTGAAAGTGATCATCCCGATGAGGTAAAAGATACAAGAACTAAAGGTTCCACCAAACAAGATTGAGGTAATGTAGATAATTCAAATATAGGTGGTGTAAATGATATGAATGTTTCAAATTATTGTGAATTAATTTATGTACTAACTTTGAACCAACTTCCCTTGAAGAAGCTGCTTCTCATGATGAGTGGAAAGAAACCATGTAGAGGGAGTATGATGTTCTCAATAAGAATGTGGCATGGAAGTTGGTGGATAATCCATTTGGTACAAAACCAATATTATGCAAGTGGATCTTCAAAAACAGGTACAAATTAGACAATTCACTTGGAAAACACAAAGAAAACGTTAGAATATTGAAAAACATATAAAAATATAAGTAAATCAGAAATTTTCTAATCTAACCTTCTATCAAACATAACTACATTTAATTAATAAAACAAAGGAAAGATAAATGAAAGGACACATCATAAAAGCACCACAACCAATGTTTCACCATTGTCCAATGATAAAACCATCATATATTTTCTTATGTGTCTTATGGTACTCCCTAACCTATATTATATACCAAGAGGTAATGAGAAATTACATTTCCAAAATATTTGTGGGATAGTGTAATTTCAATTCATTATATAATGTATTATTACAAGGGCATTTTACTCCATGATGAATGTGGGATATACCTATTTTACATAAAATTGGATTTTTTCTAACATAACCTAAACACTATTACCTTCCAAAGTGACATATTCCAACACTCCCCCTTAATAATGATTAGCGATATGGAACACTTATGGAGGAAAATTTAATTACATTGACACTTCCCCTTGATGAAAACTTCCTGCATTCCAACAACTACCAAAGTCATACACACTTTGCCTTTGTAATGGATTTGGTGAAGATATTAGTTGCTTGCTTTTCAGTGGGACAATACTACAAAGAAATAACACTATCTGCAACAAGATCTTAAACATGGTGAGTATCCAAGTCAATTTTTTTTGTTTTGGAGTGATACAATGGAAGACATGCAAGATGAATGTCACTTTGATGGTCACATATTAACTCTACATTTTATTACTAAACCAAGCCAAGGTCAGTAAGAAAATGCCGCAACCAAACTACTTCTTTGGATGCCTTATACTCTACTTTAGAAGAAGAAAGAGAAAGAGTTCTCAACTACTTACTAGAAAATGAAATCAAACTCAAACCAAGCTAAAAGATGTACCCTGCAGTATACTATCTATCTAAAATTTCACCTCCTCAATAAGAATCTTTATAACCATGAAGAGAAATTGTAGCTATGATCAAATAAAAAACACCATAATTCATTTTCCCCTGTAAATATACGAGAGTTATATTTTCTTCCTACTAATTAATTTCAAGAGGCTTGTGCATAAACCTCAAGACCATATTGATAACAAAAGATATACTAGGCTTGTTGTGTGTTAAATAAAACAAACTACCCACAAGCAGACATTAAAGATTAGCATCAATAAGAGGAGTAGTGAAATCAACAATTAATTTTACACTGGACTGAAATGGTGTTGGTGAAGGATTATAATCACTCATATGGAACCGAGCAATTAAATCTATCAAATAATTAGGCCGTGAAAGACATATATTATCAGACATATGCCAAATTTGAAGACCCAAAAAATAGTGCAAGATGCCTAAATCTGTCATTTCAAATTCATTTTGAAGCTGATTTTTCAATTCCTTTATAGATGCAAGCTAGCTTCCAATAATAATAAGATCATCCACATATAATACAATAATGAGGATTTCATCATCAAAGTGCTTTACATATAGATTCAGATTAGATATATATTTCTTGAAACCATTGTTCGAGAAATAAGTATCAATTTTTTTCATACCAAGCCATAGGTTCATGCTTGATACTATATAAATACATTTAATTTGCACACCAAACTTGAAGTGTCAACATTAATAAAACTAGCCGGGCTTTGCATATAAATGCCTTCACTAATATCACCCTTCAAAAAATCACTCTTGAAAACCAGTTGGTGTATTTCCTATTGATAAGATGCAACAAGAGAAATAATAGTTCTTATAGTGTTCATTTTAGCAACTGGAGAAAAATTTTATTATAATTAATACCTTCTTGTTGATTAAAACTCTTTTTCCACTAACCAAGATTTATGTTTTTCAATCTGTCCTTATGTAGTGAATTTTGTCTTATATAGCTATTTAATCCCAATTAATTTTTTTTTATTATGAGGACGAGGAACAAAATCCCAAGTATTGTTCTTCATTAAGGAGTCATACTCTGTAGTCATTCCTTTTACCCATCAGGTTTGTCCTTAGCTTGAGCATAAGTGGAAGGATCAATTGTAGCCCAAAATTTAGTCATAAGAGCAAAATTAGATATAGTGATACAAGTATTGGATGGAATACCAATCTCAAAACCTATGGATTCAAGATTTGTCCAAGCCTAAACATGAAGAGGGTGATTGGTAGGAACCATTCTATTATCTTCAAAATATTTAAGAGGATCAATTGAAGAGGGAGGTGAACTAGGATCAATATTAGGCACATATTTGGAAGAAGAGGTAATTGAGACCGAGATGGGAGTAACAAGATAGGAATACAAAGTCAAGGGAACATGAGGTTATGAAGACTTAGGGGAAGGATAATGTTCATTAAACTGAACATCTCGCCAAATGATGACATGTTGGATAAATGGATCAGACAACATGTAAGGTTTAGAATCCTCACTATAACCAATGAAGATACATTTGTGAGACTTGGAATCTATCTTTTTCCATTTATCATTAAGAATATGAGCCCAAGATTCACTGCCATCTCGAAGTTACTTATGTCAGGTTTTCTTCTATTCCACTTTTCTTCGGGAGTAACCTTCAAACTTGTCTTAGTAGGAATTTGATTTAATATGTAGTTAAAAAAACAAATGGGTTCAACCCAAAACATTTTATGCAGTCATTTAGAATACAACATACATTTACCATGTTGACACCTAATCCTATGGGATTGGGAAAATATATTGTAAATATGTAAATAAATTACGTAGAATATAGAAAGATCCTGGAATATGAATCCCAAGGGTCAACATTCTAAGTGTATTTAATGACAACTATATTAATGAACAATTTATTACGGTGTTACCATATACCTAACCTGAAATGGTATTATAACGCAAGTCCCTCACTTTTGTCCCTTTAGTAACTCCTCTGCCTCAGTCCCGTCATTGCTGCAGTCCTTGCCAGGGTCTGCTTTACACCAATCTACTTGTCATAATAACCTCTTTCTCTACATTATCCTAGTGTTACACTATGTCCAATGTTCAATGAAGGTGTATGTGTATCACTATTATTAACATTCATTCTGCATAGACTCCCAAAAAATGAATACATGCGACATTAAGAGGATCTGTGAGTTGAATGATGTTATAGAATGTCGTTATGAGATTATTGTTGGAATGTTATAATGTTGGAGCACTATTACTGAACCATTTGATAGTGGTGTGGTCAAGCCTAAGAATTTTGATTCAACAACTTCAAGGTTAAATTGGAGTGTTGAACAATAGAGACATTGGGTAGGCAGGTTGTCTATTGTAAAAATGTAAAGAGTTAGTGTACTCGCTCACTGTCAATGTGGCCTCGCTTGTTGTAAAATAACTACAACATTGTATATGTTGAGTGTTTATATATATCTATATCTATATCTATCTATCTATCTATATATATATATATATATAATAAATATATATATATAGATAGATAGATATAACTCCAACATTTGAATTATCCTAAAATATAGTAGACCATGTATATTTAGCATCTCCTAAGTTATATGCTCTCTGTTATAAGTCATAAGCTGTAATCTCGTTCAAGCATTGAAAAATTATTTGTATGTTGAGTTGGTTATATAATGTGTCACATCCACTCTGCATTAGATAATGCATTATTCTCTCAACGTTGTATATGTGATTTGGTTTATTCTTTTTGAATTGAATACTCATTGATGTATACTCTTGCGTTGATTTGATTTATTATATGTGAGTTGGTTTATGTCAAAGTGGTTGTTTGAGATAAAATCACTATATTGTTTTTTTTGGGTTATTTTGATAAATGAGAAATGGAGCCAAGTTGTATGATGGGTCTTTGTTTTTTGTAAAGATATATTAATTTTTTTATCAAATATTATTGCTACAAGTGTTTTGACTATTCAGGGTCCAAATCAAAATTTTATTTAACAATGCATTCTCTCATCTCAATAGTTGGAGTAGTTCTCACTAGCAAAGAGAAATACCATGAATGGTCTAGAAAGATAAAATATACCCTCATTTTCAATGACCTATGGAAAGGTTTTTGTGAAGGAGAATATGTAATGCACTTACAAAGCCCACAACAGATAAATAGCTCGCCCTATGGGAGAACAAAAACAACAAGGCCTATGCCTTGATTTTTGCATCAATAAATGAAGAGGTCAGTCATCACGTTGCACCAATTACCAATGATTTTAATTATTTAAATAATTTGAAAGTCTTATATGACTCACACTCAGAGCTTGAGGTAGTCTAGCTAATGATCA
Organism: Pinus taeda; assembly: GCA_000404065.3. Lineage (NCBI taxonomy): Eukaryota > Viridiplantae > Streptophyta > Pinopsida > Pinales > Pinaceae > Pinus > Pinus taeda. The sequence goes on along the minus strand of APFE031330845.1, from coordinate 40,821 downwards.
AACTCCTCAATCTAAAATTTAAAGATGATGATCCCCTTGCCCTAACCTCTGAAGTCAGAGCTATTATGCATGTTGTAAAAGCCATTGGATTTAAAATTGATGTTCCTCTCACAACTTCCATCAAGGAACTATATCCCACATATTCTTAGTATCTTGAATCATAACAAGCTACTTCCCAACTTAAAGATATTACTTTGACACTCTTGAGGAGAAGTTTGCAGAAAGAGAGAAAGATTTTGAGAAAATGAAGAAAACTACTCAATCTTATGAAGAAGTTGTGTGCCTTGCACATAAAGAGATAATTCAGACACAAGATTCATCTCGAGGAAGAGGTGGAAAAACAGGAGATGGAAAGAATAATAATAGAGGCAAGGAGGACAACCTTTATCAAGGAGAAACACTTGATTTTGCATTGTATTCACTGCAACATAAATGGACATGATGCATCCACATGCAAGATCTATAACTATAGAATCCAACAAGAAAAAATTGAAGAGAAAGATAAAACACTGGATCTAGGGAAAGGTAAAGCACCTGAATTTAATCATTATATTGTTGTACATTACAATATTGGAGTAACTAAAGACTTGTTTAATACTTCATTTTCTTTGTGGAAAGATGCATGATTTCTTGATACATGTGAAACCTGCCACATGAAATTTCAAAGATATTCTTTGATTATTTCAGTGACAATGTAGTTGGAGCAGTCTACTTTGTAGAGAAGTCAAAACTCAAGCCATTCAAATTGGCACCATCAGGTTAAAATTGTCTAGTCTCCCTGACTTTCTCCTACAAATTTTCTCTACCTCCTAGAGTTACGGAGAAACTTGTTGTCCTTGATTCATATCCACTAGCAAGGACACTCCATTAATATCTTTTATGGAGACAATGAAGTGAGAAAAGCATTATATAACTCACTTGTCATGACTAGAATAGAAGAAGAAAGACTCTTGAAGTTGCAAGGAATGTCTGCTCGTGCACAAAACTATGCATACAATTCTCAGTATAATGAAGGTATATTTCCACTAGTATTTTATGGCATGAGAGATTTGGACATCTGAACTATGAAAATCTTTGTTTATTAAAGAGAAATGGTGTTATTGGTTTGCCAACTATTTCTAGGACGCTGAAGCAATGTGATGCTTGTATCCTAGGAAAACATGGTAAACATCCATTTCATGATTATGTTTCTAGAGCATGTAGAAAGTTTGAACTGATTCATTCTAACTTGTGTGGCCCTATGCCTATTTCTTCTACAAATATAAATAAATATATGATGAATTTTATTGATGAATATCCTAGTATGTGTTGAGTATATCTATTGAAGAATAAATATGAAGCTTTTGAAACTTTTAGAAACTTTCATTCATGGATTGAAAACGATGCACAATCTCATATTGCATCCATTTGTACTGGTAATGGAAAATAATATGCTTCAAATTAATTTGAAAAATATCTTCGCCAACATGGGATTCAACATCAAACAACAATACCTTATAATCCTCAACAAAATGGTGTATCTAAAATAATGAACACGACTATATTGAACATGGTTCGTTCAATGATGTTTAAAAAAATTGTAAAGCTGATGTTCTAGGATGATGCAGTCATATGTACAGTGTATATAAAAAACAAATGTCCATCTCATGCTCTAAAAGACAAGACTCCTTATGGATTTGGTATGGCCACATTCCTTCAGTGAGACATCTCAAGATCTTTTGTTCCACCTTCTATACATTGATTCATAAGGAACAAAGAAACAAAATTGGTGCAAGGAGTCAAAAGTGTATCTTCTTGGGGTACTCGGATACCTCTAAAGCATATAATTTATATGATTAAGTAAATAAGAAGTTTGTGTTGTCTAGAGATGTAATTTTTCTTGAATATTACAAGATTAACAATGTTGTTGAATGGTAGCATGATCGCTTGGACAAATTTAGGGATGCTAAATATTTTCAGAAATTTTATAATGAGATTCCACATCTTGAAGGGGGGATCCCTTTCTTGGATCAATCTATGGAATCTCCTTTTGAAGCATTCTCTCCCCTCATGAAGCTCTAGCCACTTCTTCTAATCAAGAAGACACTTTGAGTGATGTGATTGAGAGAGTTGGAAGGTTAAATCTTGATTCATCCCCATCTCAGTCAATAGAACAACCTGGACCATCTAATAAAGGTCCTCCAAAATAGCTCACAAAGACACTTGAAGTGTTCATCCTGATGAGGTTGGAAACACAGGAACAAGAAGTTCCACCTGACAAAATGGAGGTGATGTAGATGATTTTGATTCAACTGTTCATATGAAAGTTTCTTATGATTGTGAATTAAAATTTTCTACTAATTTCAAACCAACTTCCTCTAATTAAGCTACTTCTCATGATGAATGGAAACAAGCAATGCAAAAGGTGTATGATTCTCTCATAAAGAATGTAGGAAGTTGGTGGACCCCCCATTTGGAGGAAAACCAATTGGCCACAAGTGGGTCTTCAAGGACAATTATAGATCAAATGGATCATTTGACAAGCACAAACCAAGGATTGTGGTAAAATGATTTGCATAGAAAGATGGGGTAGATTATGAGGAGATTTTTTCCCCCATAGAATAATGGGCTTCCATCCCTTACTCTCTTTGCCTTGATAGATTAGAATGGATGGAAATTCCATCAAAAGGATGCAAAATCTGCTTTCTTGAATGAATATCTAAAATAAAATGTTTATATGTCTCAACCATAAGGTTTTGTTGTGAAGGGACAAGAGCATAAAGTATGTAAGCTTATAAAATACTTGTATGGCCTCAAACAAGCACCACAAGCCTAGTACCGAGCATATTCATAAACTAAATTTCAAACACTTTGATCTTGACGATGCAACTTTATTTTTCAAGAAAGTTGGAATTTTTTTTCTTTCTATATTGTGTTGTACACATGTAGATGATCTATTGATGACATGGAACAATGAAAATTAGATTGCATCCATAAAGAAATAATTGAAGAAAGGATTTGAGATGACATATTTGGGATATGTTCACTACTATTTGGGTATTGAAGGAACACAACATCAGAACTTTATATTCCTATCTCAAAAGAAATAAATTTCATATTTGATGAATATTTTTGCCATGGATGAATGCAATCCTTTGTCCGTTCTAAAGGAACAAAATTTAAAGCTCACATCTAAAGAAGGAAATGAATTTGAGGATGAATCTAAGTACAAACAACTTGTAGGAAGTCTTAACTACCTCACTACTACTAGAAAAAACATTTCATTCTTTGTTGGAACCCTTTCTAGGTTTATGCAAAAGCCTTTCTAGGGTTATTGATCTGCTATAAAAAGAGCTCTAATGTGATACTCTGATTTAGACTTTGATGGAGAAAATGAAAATGGAGTATCTACTTTAGGTTATGTTATGAGTCTTGGATCAGGAGTTGGCTCCTTGAGGTTGTGCAAACAATCAATTCCAATAGATTCCACAATAGAGGAAAAATATTTGGTAGCTGTAGAATCAACCAAGGAGATTGTGTGGCTTAGGAAAATTCTTGAATATTTACAGGAGAAACAACTGAACTCTACTCCTCTTTTACTTGAAAATACTTTTACAATTAAATTGGAGAAGAACCCAAAATTCCATGATCGAAATAAGCATATCAATACAAATTATCATTTGATTCGATGCTATGTAGAGGCCAAGACTATTCACCTACACCATTGTTCCACAAATGAGAAAATTGCAGACATCTTCACTAAAGCACTTGGAAGAGAAAAGTTTGAAAAATTTAGAATGATTCTTGGACTTACAACATCCTTTTAGATTAAGGGGGGAATGTTGACACCTAATCCTTTGGGATTGGGAAAATAGCTTGTAAATATATAAATATAATATGCAGAATATGGAAAGACCATGGAATATGAATTCTAAGGGTCACCATTCTAAGTGTATTTAGTGACAACTATCTTAATGAAGAATTAATTTTGGAGTTACCATATACCTAGCCTGACATACCCATTTCAACCAAAGTCCTATTTTTATTTCAACTAACCCATTTTGTTAAGGTGTTGTTGATGGCCAAAAATGATCCCATCAACATTAGGGAGACCACCTGGTCAGAGCCCCAAATTATAATCTTTTCCATTTGGGATGGTGGTTCTGACTGGTTAAATGGGTCAAATTTCCCTTATCCTAAAACTAGCCTAAACTAAATTCTAACCTAACCTAAACTAATATACATATACAAAAATATATACACAACCTTCTATCTGTTAATGTATCTTGTTACTTACTGTTATCAATAGATAGAAGGGAAGGATTTATCTTCTCGCAACTGCTTGAAGAAGAGAATCCCTTTAGTTAGCTGAAACAAGGGCTCAACAAAGCCACACTATGGTTTGCTCTTGCATAAGGAGACTTTACTAAAAATAATATAAATGCAAATGCAGACTTAATCTAGGATGAAAATAGTAAAATAAATGTAGTCTATCTCAATCAAGACATAGTATAGATCCTTATTGTAATCAAGAGCATGATGAAAAAGCAGAAGGGAAAGGATTATTTTGAATCTAGAATAAGAAACAGATAATAGGCCAAGGAAATTATTCCAGGACCTATTATTCATTCAAAGAAATGTATGCAAATGAATACTTGATAAATAGTTATCATATACTAGTTTGTATACATTTCTAAATTCAAATGGAAAAAAATGCATTTAAACAAAAGTATCATACCACAATACTAGAATAATCCAAATAATATGACATGAATAACACAAGACACTCATTACATTATGCTGATAGATATCTAGCAACTTAATGTAATAAAGGTCCATTCAATTACAACATTTAGTCTCAAATTCATTTCTATTTAACCTTGCAAGTTAGTTTGACAAGATTTTAAATAAGCATAAATTGTTTAAATTCAAACAATAGTGTTGGAACAAAACATTTATACCCATAAAAATAGAGATAAAATTAAAACTAAATTGTTTCTTTACTAATGACCAACATGAATAATAGTGCTTGCTACTAGTTATAGAAACAAAGAGTGCTCCATCTCAAATGGTCTAAAGGACAATCAAGACCCCACAATTACATAGAATTACAATAGTGCTTCTCCCATGTAGCTCCAAGATATAATCATATTATAAAATGTAGAAAATATCAATGGCTAATGACAAAAATGCAATGAGTGTAAGCCTCCTCTACAGGCTATTGATTATGCCATTAAAAAATCCTTTCTAGCCCTCCATCCTCAAATGCATATTCCTTCTCCTTCAAAGGTATGTTTGGCCTCCTTGATCTCCTCCTTCAAAGTCTCCATTATCCTCTTGTAATCCAAACCATAAACTATTAATATAATTTATTAAAAAAAAAATCTAAAAATAAATTGACATCTAAAATAATAAACCATAAAATTAAATAAAAAAACAAATTTAAAATAAAAAATTAAACAAATATGACTCGAACATCAAAGCTAAACTAAAGTATATAACTGATTTGGAGTAAAAATGAAAAGAACATTAAAATTTAGACATATAAGTACTTTCCCAAAAAAATAAAAATAACAATTATATAAAATTAAAGTCATGTTAGATCAGAGCATACATAACACACATCGGATTTATACTTAGAGATTAGATGGCAATAGCAGAGAATAATTCACAGAGATAGACAAATGGAGAAACAACAAGACTACTCAAACAAAAACAACGGAATAGATAAAACAATCACTGGAGAACAGAAATCACTTTGCATTACATAACAAGCTTGGGCCTTGGCTTCCTTCCTTGGCCAGAGAAATTACAAATTTATAGAGGCAGAAGAAGGATCTAGAATCCTATATGTGATTCAGATGGAGATCTAGAATGATCTAGAAACTAATGGCAGTGTTAAGATCTAGAAAGATCTAGAAATTAATGGTAGTGTGGAGATCTAGAAAGATCTGATCTAGAAGGATCTAGAATCCTAGGTGAATTTGGCTTCACACTTAACATTCTCCCACTTGAAGCCAAATAAGAGTCATCAAGTCACATCGAGTCCTACCATGCCTCTACATAACTCATGTTTATTTCGTAGTAGAATCTTAGTGGGCATATCAGCAGGGTTCCTATCTGTATGAATCTTTTCCAAGGATAATTGTTCTTCTTCCAACACATGCCGAATCTAATGGTACCTTAAGTCAATTTGCTTGGTTTTTGAATGAAATGTTGGGTTTTTTGCCATGTGAATGGCACTCTGACTATCACAATATAACACATACTTGTCCTGCTTTATTCCTATCTCTCCTAGGAATCACTGCATCCACGACATCTCTTTACAAGATTCTGTTGCAGCTATGTACTCTACTTCCGTTGTAGAGAGGGTTACTATTCTTTGTAGCCTTGACACCCATGATACTGCTACACCTGAAAATGTATACAAATAACCTGTAGTGGACTTTCTGGTATCCATATCCGCATCTGTAAATCCTTCAAGCACAATCTCATCATGACCAAAACATAAACAATAATGACTAGTACCCTTGAGATACCTCAAAATCCATTTTACTACTTTCCAATGTTGTTTGCATGGATTGGCAAGAAACCTACTCACTACTCCCATTGAATATGCAATGTCTGGTCATGTGCATACCATGGCATACATCAAACTTCCAACTGATGAAGCATAAGGAATCTTGCTCATTTCTTCTTTCTCTTTGTCATTACTAGGACATAATCCAATACTTAGCTTGAAGTGGGTTGCAAGGGGTGTACCAACTAGCTTGGCATCCTTCATATTAACCCTGTCAAGCACCTTCTTGATATATTTTTCTTGTGACAGCCAACACCTTTTGATTTTCCTGTCACGCATAATCTGCATGCCCAATATCTGTTGTGCTAGTCCGAAATCCTTCATTGCAAATTTGCTACCCAAATATTTCTTCAACCTATTGATCTTATTCTTATCATGCCCAACAATCAACATGTCATCCACATATAACAATAATATGATATACTTTCCTTGATCATACCTCTTGAT